>DWPA01000797.1:0-21778 GCA_018251375.1 Calpodes ethlius
CGCACAACATCATAGACTACATCGCCACTTACCATCAGGTGGGATAGTAGTCAAGCACTGACTTATTGTATTTAAAACAAATATATATATATACAAGTGTCATATAATCTACATAATTTATAATGTTGATACAGAAATTGCTCATAGCGTCTGTGATAGGTTTTAGAAGACTCTGACTCACAGGTTGACATATTAGCTTTGAGTCAAGTCAAAGATATTCGATAGTGAAATACTATGACATGTTACAGCTTGCACGGCGCCGCACGCGGTCGAGACCGTTATGCAAATCTGCCACGGCAAGAGGCGGTGCCAAATTGTGGCGAACAACAAGACGTTCAGCTCGCCTTGCAGTCCGAAATCGAAGGCCTATCTGAAAGTAATTTACGCCTGCGGTAAGTGAATTCTGCTCGCTCAAATCGATTAAGTCACAGCGCGGTCTAAGTCATCTTTTATACATGTCTTTAAGTGATCGGCAAAATGTAGGTGTCAGGTGTTACGGAATTGACTAGTGAATTAACGTCCATGCTTTTGTGATTCAACCAGATAGGATTACGGCATTACGTGAGGCAGGAAATAATTAGTGAATCCTTTAATGTTTGTTTTTATGAATTGCTTTGATGATATAAATAATGAATACGTATTATAGTTTCGGATTTAACATTCTAAGTATAAAATTTGCACTTCTATCTACGTATTTTTATGTATATTCTCTATCTTAAGGTTTGTCTGAAAACAATCGCTACTGCATTGATAAGATCTATTCGCCACAACCCATAAACTGGCCCACTGTTGTGTTTTGTTTCTTCACACAATGTGAGGGATACAGGCCATAGTTCATCACGCCGGCCAAGTTATTGATAAACTTTACACACCTTCGACAACATTTTAGACCGCATATTAATGTTTGTTAAATTTTATTTTTTGTGTTTTCGTAATGAGCACAAGAAAAAATATTTGTAATATTTTGTATTGTAACCCTGTTTGTGGATTTTTTTTGAACGACGCCTTTGTAATTTACGTATCACTGGTGGATTATTAGCCTTAGGGCAATGTAGTGTAGATTATGTGCCGCAGAGCAAGTTAGTCTGCCGAAGTACGACGACAACTATTTATCTGAAATTTATCAAGAGATGCAGTAACATACACTAATAATGTAATCTTTAATTATCTTGCCTCAGTCCTGGGTCAAGTAAACCTTAAAAAGGAAATGCTTTGTCATTAGACCTAATAAAATATATTATAAACTTTTAGAAGTACCTAATTATAATTCACTTTGAACTATTTGACCCAAAAACTAAATATTAACTAAGAAGCTAACAAATATTACAATTTAATTAAGAGCTTTTAAAATATTAAGAGCGGGTTAATTTAATAACATTTGAAGAAAGTAAAAAATATTTCTAGTTCAATGAAAGCTTTTTAAATATTAGAGGCGAGTTAGTTTATTGTCATGGGTAGATAGGACTTTTAACAAGTGTGTGTACAGCTTTCTTCAAGGCTTATCTTGCACTTACGAGTCCCCGTAAGTTATTAATGGGCATCAAACATATCTAACATAAGCAGTTATTGCCTAGAGTAGCCGTGAGTTCAAATTCTGCAAGCACCTCTTATTTTCAAAAACTTATGTGTGTATTACAAGTTAGTAATCACTTGCTTCCGTGGAGGAACAAATCGTGAGAAAACATGCACATATGAGAGTTCTCTTTACAGTTCTCAAATGTGTGTGAAGTCTGCCAATCCCGACTTGGCCAGCGTGGTGGAATATGGTCTGTACCCCTCACTGAACAGAACAGTGGGACTATTATGGGTAGTGATGATGAAATATATCTACTTGTTTGCTGACTGTCACTTCGATATAATTATCGACAGCAATTATAATTATGACTATAGTATATCTTTATTATGTTCTCTATCGAACACATTCGTTGGACTTACTCGTGCAACCTCAAATATATCACTTAGTACGCAGAGATTGTTTTTAGTGATAACAATTTCTATTGTTTAGTGTCCCTTTGTTATTCGTCGTTGTAAATGTATCGAATATACTATACTATACTATACTATACTAATATATCCAATATACTATAGTAATTTTATAGGTTATAGTTGTTATAACAACTTCAGAAATATAAAAATGTATTTCTATGATACTTTATTATTGAACTGCAAATATAATGATAAAGGAAGGGATAAGTTTAATTGTTATTTAATTGAAAATTTAATGTTTCATTAGTTTAAATCCTCCCGTGGCAATGGGAGTGCGAATAGTACGTAATCTCTCCTTTGTAGATCTCACTTCGTCTTGTTCACACGTCAGCTTATGAATATTGTAATCGGGAAGGGAGCTTGTTAGCCTGCTACGTGTTTGATTGCAATAATTGATTATTGTGTGAATATTGTTGCGTTATTATTTTAACACATGTGTGTAAACAATAAGGCTTAAAGATATTTTTTGTGTAGTCTACGTCTTAACAAGTTCATTGACCTATTGTGCAAATTAATTTTCAAATTTCATGTTATAACTTATATTGTTAGTTATTCCTAAAAAGTAGGTAAAATAAGTTTTGAGTAAATAAAAAATTTATTTAACATTTTTTGTATGGGGTGCCATTTTAATAAAAACCTATTATTGAATAAGGGTTATTAAACTTAATTACAATATTTAATTTTTACATGTAAATGTAATAACAATTTATTCTAAATAGGGGATTGTTAATTACACTAATAACATTCTACATGCCAGTGTTATCAATAACAAATCAAATAAATATAATTAATTATAACTTTATTTAAAAAGTTATGTTTTAAGCGTATTTAAAACACCTAAATGATCAATGATTCGACTTGCAAACAAATGTGACTAAAACAATGTCACTTAAAAGAATTCGATTATTTAACGTTGTTTTATTAATTAAAATAATGTAATTAGTTACTGTATTAATGTCTTAGCACTCCAGGGTAATCAATAAAAGTAATAGTGACTTCAGAGGGCGTTTTACGACTTAGATTTATATTGCACAATCACAGAGTCGTCTTTTTTATTATCGTTAGCAACTGCGCTCAAAGACGTTAGAAAGAAATGTTGATTAAAGTGCAGATTTTTTATTTTATGTGGAAGAACAGGATTTTGATATGCGAAGTGGAATATACACATTCGATCTGTGCTCCAGTCCAAATAAACCCTCTCTGTTAGAATCACGACCCATCTGATGTCTCGATGAAATAGTTAGATATTTTCGTTTTGTTTCTCGAAACTACAACTTTTTAATATCAATAGCAAAATAGTACAAAAATCTTGTGAATTATGTTAGAAATTAGACAAGTCTTCATAAGATTCTTTACTTAGTGCTAGTAGCTACCATCATATTATATAACTACGACATATTTTTAACAAAATTGTTTTTAGTATTGAAAAATCATTTAATAATAGCCCTTGCTACCTTTTTTACTGGCTGAACATGGGTTATTCCTGTTAGGACCTATCACCACCAGAGTGTAGAGGGTAATGTGTTATTGTAAAAAATATATTACATACTTTTAATAACACATTTTTCCAAGTCTTTGATTGTAACTATACAACGGCGAGATGCTGCTTCTCTTCGCTCAGCTGAGCAGAGTTTTCAAACAAGCGGAGATGTAAGGTGTATTCGGATGGCGAAAGAGTCACAACGTTCCTTCCTTACCACCCTTTTACCGCCACTCGCGATAGCAAACTTGCACATTTTCCTTCGTCCCAACCAATTCACGTCTTCGTTCCGCTTTACTGAAAATAGTCTGTCTTTAATCATGATTTCCGAACGTCTCCGCTCTGCTCCACTACAGTGGAAAGCGGCCCTTCAAGACTGAAAGACCGTGGCTAATAACCATCGTAACATATGCTCATAAACTGGTTACAACTATGAATAAATTAAAGCCCAATGTAATATGTACTTTAATTTAATTTGCGTGTCTGAGTAAAGCTGTAAATAATTTAAATGTTATAATTGCGCGAACAAAACCCCGATGCAGCAGAGTGCTATAAATCTTCATATTAAATCTAGCATACCCGTAATGAGTAGCATATTTCACGAAAAGTTTCCGGATAGATGCAGTTGAAACTCAAGTTATTTTGCACTGGAAAATAGGGTGTTTGAGATTTTCGCTTTTAAAACGTTGTAAATAGTTAATATTTTAGTTAAAAAAATTATACTCTTAAGCTAAATTAAGTACGTTGTTAATATTTTTTTACTAAAATACATTCTGCAAAGCAAAGGATTTCGGGTTTGATTTACGGCTACCGTGAAAATTTATTTGATAAATAAAATTTTATTTTATTATTTTTCTGGTCGAGACGACACACATAATCCGGAGGTGTGTCCGTTCAACCTTTATCAGTGTTAATGTGGTCAAAGTTTCATACTTATTTTATACGTACTCATGACGGTTACGTATATGAAGCGCATTGTAAAAAGTGTTCATAATTAATGTTAAGGAAATCTAACAGTCTCGTATGTTTTAGTGCCCCTGGGTGTTCTCACGGAACGTTACGAGAGCGCAGTTGAGAGGGATGAAATGGGGGATGGTGATGAAACCGACCAAGATGAAGATAATTTCGATGAGTCAGGTAATATTTTTTACGTATTTTTATCTGTGTATTTCACAGCTAAAGGCGCACTGAAGCCGTTCCACGAAGAGGTCAGCCATTTTATGGTAAGCGATCGCCGTTGCTCATGGAAATCATATTAATCACTAATACGCTGAAAGCCTACAAAGAAATGAATAGAAAAAAAGTTCTAACTTTTAACCAAGACGAGTCGTTTGGGGATTGTCTTAAGCAAGACGGTGATAATAACTAGCTTGTATGGCTTAATTTGATTAATACTAATGATTTCGTGTAATACTTATATGATATTAACTTCATAATAATACCTATTGGTAATAAAATTTAATGCAGCTCTACTATCAAGCAGGTGCCCTGTTATCGAAGCCTCTTAAATACCTTGGTCTATTGGCATCATGTTGGGTTCAGTATTGCAGGCGTCCCAATAGAGCCGTGACATGAAGTACTTCTTAGTTAATCTGTCGATGTAATTAGCATGTCGCTAGTATTCATCATTACCTCCGTAACTGGCCCACCGCTGAGCTTTGATCGCATCTCGATATGAATGGCAAAAGCAGCTGTTAATAGAAGTATTATTACTTTGCAATTTTGATGAGGAACTCTCACGTACGTACGTTTACTGGAACAAACGATAAAACGATATATAAGAGCTTTTTGATAATTACAACATACTCACCAACCATTTTCCCTAAAAATCCTTTTACCAGTGATAGATTTTTAACTATTAGTAATATGAAATATATATATACATATATATATATATATATGGTTGGTGAGTATGTTGTAATTATCAAAAAGCTCTTTGTGTTATAGAAGTTGACAACGATAATTAAAAAGTATTTGAAAACCCTATAGTAATTTATAGTTTGTAGTCACCTTTCGTATGCAGTGAGAGGTCTCGGCTTAAATTCCCGACTGAGGAAGACGCTTGAGTCTGTAGTGTGTGATTTTTTTATTTTATGTGTGTGCATCACCTGTGCTTTGTGTAGTTCTAGTGTGTTAGTGTAGGAGTATAAACGTGTTAAGGTTTGTATAAAAAACTGAGTGGATATTTAATAAATGAATGTCTCAATAAACGCGTATACAATTATACCATCGCACTGGGATTCGCTTTATTGCGGGTGGCATCGATAAAACTAATTAGACATCATTAATAACCGTGACATGAGAACAAACATTTATCTGTCACATAAATGTCTACTCCGTCCGGGAATCTAATCTGTGACCTTTTGTTTCACAGATAGGGTCTCTAACTAGGCTGTGCAGTCGTCTACAGTTTTTCATTTCCATAGGTTTTGACGTAGGTATAAAGACGAATTACTGAGCACAAAACATTCCAAATAAGTGCAGTGAACGTTAAAGAAACCTATCAAATACGTCCCCATTTTTCAAATGGAGAGCGAATATTTTCTCTGGCATTTGAGAGCATTTTAACTTCAAGTTGAAATTAAGTTAGAGAAGGAATAGAAAATTTGAACTCCTTTGGAAACGAGGTGAGCGGATATAAATTCAGACAAGGCGTCGTCGGGCAAAATAAGAAGATGTTTGTTGAATCACTTGTGAGATGACAGGACACTGTTCAAAAGTATCAGACTAACTTAATTTTAATTCGTGTTTGCTGTGTGGACTAAATAAAAAATATGTCCGTACTGTTCATAGTTAAGAAGTTCCCCCGTCTGGAATTAACTGTGAATGTATTGCAGGTCATGCTTATTATAAGAATGCATTGTCGTCGGAACTAAGGCATTTTGTTACATTTCAATTCTTTATTACAAGAGAAAGTAGTTCCCATTCTGCTTATAAGTTAATGACCTAAATAAACATACTAAATAACGAATAAACATTGCAAGTTAAATAAAGATTCTTAAAAACCGCATCATTGCCAAAATTAAATAGGTCGACATTGACTTTTCCGGCGATATTTATAAAATTATAAAGCTAATTTTAAACTTTCAATTTATTATACTTATTTAAATCAATTTAAATATAAAGCGAAAACAGATTTCATATCTGAAAACTTATCTTTTTGAATTCACGTTCGGCTTTTACGGTTGCTCAAAAAATAAAAATAAAGAAGTTTTTCAACGAGAATTGTGGTATCGATGTTAAATATAAGAAGTATATAGTATACAGAAGTCTGTAAAATATAACATAAGTGTGGTTATTATATCGTAAATAAAACATAGTAAATTGAGATTTACAATTTTTATTAAGGTCCTTTTCGGCATAATAGCAGTTATCTATTTTAGAGAAAGAACATGTATGAATTATAACAGCTGTCTATATGATTCAAGAATTCTATACAATACTCAGGCCATGTACAAAATAGCTGGGGCATCCAGGAAATTTAAGAAACATTATGAATATGTACATCATGTATTTTATCTGGTTAATGTATACCATTCAAGGGATGGTGGATTAAGTAACTGCTGGTCCGCCGGCAAGGTGTAAATTTAGTACGTATGTGAAATTATCTACGTAATTATGCAGTTATACCACTAACAGACCGAATGTAATAAAATTCCGCTCACTATTGGGGAAATGTATAGATATTCTAGGAAAAATATATTTTGTAAAATATAGTCATACATTTCCTATTTATTTATAAGAATTGTATACATTTCCTAGAAATCGTATGCAATGTCGGTTAAAATACTTTTCCGTTTTATAAATATTTTTGTTAAACTGAAATGTAGATATATTTTTAAACTAAACTCAATTTTTAATCGAAGTCCGTTCTCTATTACGTTACCGCTTGGTCCTACGCTGCTCTCAATCAATTAAATTTTGGAACTCCAAGACCGAGGAGTAGCTTTAGTTACTTAAGTTACCCTGAAGTTTATTCAACAAGATATTTTATTTCCTTTACAAAGTTCTTATATACACTCTTTATTCTCTTCAATGGAAAAGTTTCTTCACTATTTATTGCATTGGAGACCATTTTCATCTCAACCAGGAATGTTTTCGCTCGTCCAGCTAAAAGTTGAACGTAGGAGTTACTTTCGTATGAGTTTTTAGTTGACACGTGCATATTATTTGCTTAGAAGTTTTATGATGTCTCTGTATTTTATGGTATTAATCTCGTAAGATTACTAGCTACGTATTGTCAGTGGAAAAGGTATTACAATTTTGCCGAAAATCATTTTCTATCGCTCGCCTCTAATAATCGGGGTTTAACTTGCGTTTGAAAAGTATTATTTTTTACTTGAAAAGTTTCTTGTTACGGTCAAGTGTGGATTACCGAACTTCAAATAACATTAAGAATGTTAAGGACAACTCTTAGGTAGCTTTTGAAACACGTATGTCTGCTTAAGATGAGACATTTAAACTGAGGATAACATTAATTTCAAACAAAAAATACTTGCAAAAGTAATAAAAACCTTAATGACCTCGCGAACCAATAGTCCATTGTTCCTTTGACATCCTGTCGGGAAATTATTCTTACAACCCATAAATGTCCCGATCAAGTCTCAGTCACGATCAAGTGAAGGGTACAGAGAGGGGGGGGGGGGTAATGGACTACTACAATGAACAATAGTTCACAATCGAAGCCACAAAGTCTATCGTCTTAAGGGTATACTAATGTCAGGAGAGAATACTTCTTAAAGTGCCTACGAAAAGTTCGCAATTACTTTGATAGTAGAATTCAATCGTTCAGCTGTAAGCGTTTCAGGATACTTATCGACGTATTAAATATATATGTATGCGGCTTGTACCCACAATATGTCTGTTCATTGACGATAAAGTATTAATACCGATTCGTTAAAAACGAATAGATGGTATCATTTTTGAGCCAAATACAATACAAATTAATATGTAGTTACAATTCATAATGACAGCTTCCTATATTTACGATTTGTATTTTTGTGCGTGATTTTGTTTGCTATTGCAAGTGGCTTATAATACTCTTTTATTTCGATTGGGTTTGTGAAAATTTGTAATCGATGTCTAACTTTTAAATTCAATGGATTTCTTCTGTATTTTATTTCTTCCCTTTCTAGTATTATCAACCCCTACTAAGATATATCACACGCCTTTGAGAACATCATGAAAACTCCCCGACGTGCACGTTTTCTCACGATGTTTTCCTTTACCGAAGCAAGAGATAATTAATTTCGCATACAGTTACAAATTTTTTCAACACATCGACGAAAGTGTCTACTTAAAAATATACTCATTAAGAACATTTTTCAAGCAGATGACGCTGGTGAGAGATGGGGGGAACCGAATGCTGCATCACCAATCGCAAATAATGCCCTGGAACCAGCCTTAGAAGAAGTCAACGTGGCATCACCTGAAAAGAAAGAAACTACAACGATACTTAAACCCAAAAAAAACGTGGAAGTTCGTGAAGGTATGTATTGCGTATATCATTATGCTACGAGTTTTATAATCAGTTTTACTAATGAAAAAGCTGATGCTGACGATGACGACTATGAACATCAGCATATAAAGACAAATAAAGATGAGAGATGAAAAAATTAAGAAAAAACTTCAAGTTCTTAAACAGAATATGACAAGTTTTTTGGCTGCTAACACAAGTCAGAAAGTAGTAGCTAGGCAGGTTTTACGGAAAGAATAATTAATACTGGCAATAGTATTAAGGGCACGCGAATTTTTGTTGCGTTCATATTTAGCGGGTTCTTCATAATTTGCAACGTTCTAATCACTATTTTATCCTCTGATTTTATATAAAATCAGATTCCAAGTATTACATTTAATTATCTCAGTGTTGTTTTAGACTAAGGAAAATGGTCCGAGTATTATAAATCTCTCGGCGTCTTGTCAACTCAGGGTTATCGCTTATAAGATAAGACTATGTACCTTCAGTCTTGAAGTACTGTTCTTTAGAGAACCAGATAATAATAAATAATTTATTAATTAACATTTGATATTGTAGTATTTTTCTTTTTTGCGTACATATAGTTGTGTTTAGATTTCTAGATCAAACATTTTTAAACTTTATTACGCACATGCGACGCTTGGGCGGGTCACGAATTTATAAATTATAGATTTTAAATACATTGTGACAATATACAGGAATTGTTATCTTTTGAATTAAATATGGTTCACTTCTCCATTGTTAATATTTGATTTTGCTAAACATAATATTAATTATAATCTATTCTAAAGTGCGTCAATAAATTTCATTTATGATAAACATGTAATTTACAATAGGTTGTTTGAAAATCAAATGTATTGGTACAAGTATGTTTCTATTTAATATTCAAATTACGTGTCGCCTAATTAGATACGTTAGTTCTATATATGTCAGGTAGGTTAATTAGAAAGCCCGTAAACCCCTTTCAAATTATATTGAAATTATGCCTAAACTAAACAGGTCATTTAGAACTTTCATAAATATTCATGCCTTAAATTATAATTAACATAATAAGTACATATATATATTTTTTATTAAAATTACTTATGCATCCATCCATCCTTTGATTGTTCACTGTTGGTCATAAAGTTACTCACACCAACTAGGACATTCTGTCCTCATTTGATTCACTTTGCTTTTAATAATACTTGCAAATTTCAAAGCAAAATTCTTTTGGTAATTTTAAATGTTTTTCGCATTGTGTTGTCTGGGCCAGAAAAAACAGTTTTTCCCCATTGGGCCATAACCTGAGTATTACTATGAATTAATGTAAATGTGAAGTAATCTTTTGTAAAATTGAGTTATGTTCTTTAAGATATCTTTTAACCATGTTTTTAAATACGTCCCCCTACATGTGTCTAAAGTCGGAATCTTTTTTCGCAATTGTCCCATAGGGTCTATAGGCTATCGATGGATAACTTTTAAAATATTACTGGTATAGAATGTACATTGTATTGGTTTAAGAATCTATTCTCGATATTTTAGCGTTAAAGTGCTAATTTTTGTTACAACCAGTCCTCGTAACTTACAGTTCAAGGAATTTTTTTTAAAGATCCAATAACTATTCGTTTGTTATTGCAATGCTTACGGTAAAAACGTTTTGTTAAAGCATGCATATAAATCGCTAGTATTAAAATACACAGTTCTCTAAACATATTAAAGTCTAGTAAACGCATGCAATAAATATAAAATATTATTAAATATAGCAAAGTTTTCAGGACATTACTTCTGAAAAGGAATTCAAATAAAACGGTAATAGACGCGCTGACATTCCGAAAGAGTAGCGTTGCGACATTGCTTATATAATAAAAAAAAAACTTCAAGTGTGTTATATAAATGTTGGTTATTCTTTTCAGTATACATTATACTTTCGGGCAATGTCATAACATACTCTAGAAGTACCTGAAAAGAGAACAACAACAAAAAGTTTATCGATTCTTTTCTATCATTGGTTGCCAGGCAACGCTTTATTGTTTAATGCTTTCTTTAATTAGGTTGAAAATACATCGTAATGGATCTTCCTACAAAAATGAGATGATTTTTCGCGGTGAAAAGTAACATAGCACTCTTCGTTTTCCCAACTATTTTCACACAAAAATCTTACTATAATAACGTTTCGTTGTGCCGGGAAAGAAGGACTAACAAACATACATTCACATTTATAATACATATTAGTATAGCATATATTAGTATAGAAAGTTCGAGACGTGAATGAAAAAGTATAATATATACCAATTACCGAAAGTAGTTACAAATGCACGTAAGGTGTATACTTTCCGAACAAAATAAAAAAGATTCTTTGGATGCATAAAAAGTAAGTACCAATGGTTAAATCGTGGGAAATTTAGAGTAAAGTATTAAAATCCACAAAAAATATAGAATTTGTCAAAAAATATATATTGTCAAGGCCCTCAATTTTTAATCAGTTATTATTTACTAAAATGTACCAACTACTTATCTTTACTAGGAATTTCTTCGAATTAGTATAAAATTATTGGCGTCCAGAAAATTTACTAATACATACATATATTAAGTAAATATAAACATTATTTCTCTTAACTTTAATTTAAAATGTCCTCTTCCCAAAATATTGAACGCGATAGAAAAAAAAAGTACAAAGACAATGCGAATGGCGTCAAGTAGAACAGTTTAATTTTGTTATCATATTTTAAAACAATTAAAATAGGATGGATTATTAATGTTTTAGGAATAAGCCTTAATATAAATTCTTTGTTTACTGTTCTGTGTTTTGTGAAATAAATAACATTGAGCAAATATATTTATATTTTCATTATATAAGGCATTTTCGAATGTACAACTTAAAGCTTACCGAAAAACGACTTTTAAAACTGCTTTCGCGTTTCGGTAACTTAACGGAACCGGACTAGTTAGACAACTTTGTTTTTACAAAATAGTGCAGTGACTTTAACGAAGTTACAGCGGCTACCGTACAAAAAGCCGTGAGCAGGTTCGTAGACTAAGCTCAGTAGTTTTTCTCATCGTCCGGAACTATTTTCCCTTGCAAATAGGTTAAGAGGCGTTGGCTTGGAAGTCTATTAATCTAATTATGATCAGGCGAGCTGCTTACAAAACACTACAATATGTAAGCACTTAAGAATATTTAATGCCATATCGTAAAACATATCATGTTTAATTGAATCATTATTTGTTACAGATATCCCGAAATCCAAAAACAACGTATTTATCTACATAGGTATTAGTATTGTCATCATTATAATCTGCGTTGCTTTGATAGCTACTCGATATTATATAGTTAAAAGACGTACAAGGAGTTCTAAAAACGGCGATATGTTTACAACTGAAGCCCCTAACGTTTTCAACGACGCAGTATCAGATATAGACAATGACGTGGATGTCAGTCACATTTCTGGAACTTTCTATGATACCGATCATCCTGACATGATTCTGTATAGAGACGGAATTGGAAAAGGCACGCTGAGAGCAATGAGACCTTTGTCCACTATATACCCATGCGCAGGTGCCAGTATGTATGGAAATGTAGACTACGTACCATCTCAACCAAGAGATCAAGCGCCAAGGTTCACAAGAAATAAAGATGATCCAGAAATGATGATGGGTCCGAAGAGTTTAAGCGGTTACTCCAATTCACAGTTTTATTACGGCTGACGACAGGATGCTGGGGGCTGCGATGATACCTCCAGAACGTACTGTTTCTAAATGTGACTTAAATTTAGTTGTAAGGAACAGAGTAAGGAATTGAGATTTAATTCCCAAAACTTCAAAGGGAAGGACGGGAATTAAAGGTAAAAATCACGCGTTGTGGACCGATAGTGTCGAAACATAATCACTTTTTTTTAATTTATTTTTCTTTTTATGATTTGATTAAAATCGAGAAGTTTATCTTCATTTTAAATTCTTTGTTGCTTCAAGCTGTGATAGTTGTTTTTGTAAGTCAAATCATGATTTTTTACATAAAACACGTTCCCTCAAAATTCGCAAAGGGATTTGTCAAATATTTTCACTAGCGACGTTACAAGTTTGGTAACTTTTTAAGTTCCTTCCAAGATATATGTCAATATTAATTTGCAAAAGTAAAAAAGGTACAATGAAATATTTATTCCAGAATCAAAAGATGTACATATAATAATGATGTAATAAACGTATGTACGTATACGTATATTTTTAATTCCTATTTTAAAACTGCCTTTATTACTAATATACTCTTATACAAACTTTTCCTGCGGCTTTATTTCAAAAAAGTATATTTTTAAGTCAATTATGAATTCTATAACCTTAAGATGACTACGCACTTGTCACTTACTTTCTTGAATTATGTTAGAATCATTATAAACTGTAATGATTACAATGTTTTCACTCACAAAATGTAGTTGTGCACGTACTGATATCTATTATTCATTTTATTTATACTTCTAATAATAATTAAATTTTGCTTCATACACTGCTTTGTACCAACCCTAAGAATACACGATGCTGATTATATTATCATTAACTCGTATTCTTTGTGAAAAAGTTAATGCAGGATTGGGATCAGAGAAAAAGAAAAATGTATGATTACAAAAAATGGGATAAAAATTTCAAAGCTAGTAGATACATCTACATGAAACCAGTCGAAATATTTATTATTAATTATTTCAACAGAAATTTACGATGCAGGCAGAATTCTTTAAATTGTCATAGAGTAATATCTTTTATATTTGTTACCTGGTTGACAACAAACTCTAAGTATTGCCTCAATATAACTACAATATATCAGTAAGTTTGATATTTAATCTCACACAACGCACTTACAAAAATTTTTAAACAAGGTTGTGGAATCTAATATTTCGTTAAAAAAAATGTCAACAATAGCTTACATTTCAGATATTTTTCAAGTTATACAGACATATCATTTACAATTTAATTAAAATTATGTATCTTAAACGTAATATGGTGAATTCTGTCGAAATACCACAATAAATTAAATTATGAACGTATTTTAATTCGTAAATGAACGAACGTAAATAAACTCCTAAGTTTTATGAATTCTTTAACATAATTTCTATAACGAATTAAAAGTATGAACGTGTTATTATTTTCTTATATTAAATGGCGTTACTAGTGAGTATATGAACACATTTAATATGTATCGTCGAGAAAACTTTTTGCTTTTGTTATTTTGTTTACGAATTTATTTCAAGTAGTCGAAAGTTCGAGAGCCAAACAAGAACTGTGACATAAAATAAAATGTGTCTATTGATGAAATTGGTTTTGTAGAGAGAACGTAAAATCTTAATATTCTGTTTCATTCGCACACGGTGAAACCTTATGAGCTATGTCTATTTACAACTGAGAAAGAAGAGAACAACACTATTTTGTCTATTATTAAAATTTTAAGAAACACACACACCCAGAGACAGACGAAATAGAAATTAGATACTACTTTTCCAATTTATTTCATTATTTCACTCTTATGATTCCAAAGTATTGATGATTCTCGCTAAAATTCAAGCACGTCCGATGCATTCAGAGTCTATGTTCAAAACTGAACAATGAAGTGTAGCCAGGTCCGTGAAGTTTCTCGCGATAAAACCTTTGACGCGCGCCAATTTATCGACGGCGCTCCTATAGGCATTTGACTTCCCGCGAATACATTGTGAAGTTATGAATTGTTTGGCCTCACTTGTTTCTTTAATACGAATCTGAACCGCATCCTGCCAATGTTACTATCCTGTAATGCAAATATATTGGTTGTTAAGATTATTCTAAAGAAATGTGGTTTAAAAGCAACTAAACGATTTGATGAGACTTGTGGTATTGTTTTTAATTGTAAACAAATCTCATATAAAAATATTTCATTATTTTTGCTATAATTATGTGGTTACGCTAAAGGGTAATGGATTATGGTTAACAAAGTTATTTATAATGAAATTGTTATTTATTGCGTACGAATCTGTCAGTCATTGAACTGTAAAATATACACTTATCAGGTATATTTGTAATTTTATGTTACACATTTCTGTTTTTTTTTTTTATATAATTGCTCGTTTTTCCTTTGTGTATTGTATAGTTACTTAGATATTTGTGTTATGATATGGCCTAAGTCCAAAAACTAATCGTACACGGTGAAATATTGTAGGTGCACATTTTTTGTTTAAAATTAATTAAATAATGTCAGTAATATCGATAAATAATTATAATATTGTTAAATGCTAAACTGTTTTCAAATCAAATTTTGTGAATTCCAATAATGTGTGAGGTAGATGTTGAACTGTTTGTAAATAATTTTCTTTGCGTAATAAGTGAAGTGATCAATCTTTTATAATAAAAATAAACTGCTTCATTGTCGCATAAATATATAAAAAATACACTTAAAACATCACTTATTAACTTGTTAATAGACGTATTACACTTTAATATTATCAAACACATGAACACAGCACCGTGTTCTTTTAATAAATATTACAATTATTTTTGTATTGTTAATAATAATATTAAGACGTTTTTACTCGGTGTTCAAAATATTATTCAATGTCTGACCTGTCACTCTTCATTTGATAACTGCAATATGTTAAATAACCACAATTCATTTATTTACACTACGCTGATTCGTCATTTATCCTTGGCTTCAGAAACGTAGTGAAAAATGTATGTAATTTTTGTATTTTTTTCGAATAAAAGATTTGAACGAACGTGTTTTATTTGAAGTTAAAATAAATGGTCGAGGGGTGAGCGTGGGGTGTGTGCATAGAAAATTTAGTAGCGACATAGTGCAGTGGAAACCGAATATAGGTATATGATTGCAGATTTTTTTTCCAAATATATATCTTCCTATCTATATTTTATAAGACTACATTGGGGTGACGTGATTGCGACGTAATAATTAATAATATATTTGATTCCAAGTATATCACAACATAACAGAACAAATGAAGGAATTATAATGACTTCTTGTATTGACTGAAAGTGACCAGCAGTGTTTCGTCACAATTATTTAGCGGACCACGCTGGTCAACTTTAAGCAAGTTCCCTCACGACGTTTTCATTCACCGAAACATGATATAATTAATTTTTGATAGTTTAAAAACTTCAAAAGTTATAGAGATGTGTAGGTAAGTTATAAAGACTTTAATATTTCTCGGTTATATTCATCGTAGTAGTTTAATAGTAGGTACAAGTTCCATCTATTTCTGCTATACAATAATTTCCTTATAGTAATTGTATTCCGGTCTGAATGCTTATACAAGAAGTAATCATCTGTCCTCAGGGGTAGCAACGCATCTGTGACCAACTCGGAAGTGAAACAAATTACAAACGATTAGTAACTGAATGATTACTAATACTCACTAACATGAAAATGATTACTAATACTTACTAACATGACTAACCTACAATAACAATCCTAACGTCCACAATTCTTACTCGCGAATATTAACAAAGTGATATTCTTATTAATACGTAGTACTAACACGAGTAAGGACTAAGTAACTACAGTCTCTCATACGGTCCTATTCGAAGTTTGTCACGGGTATTGTGGGGCAGCAGGCGACGAGGTTCGAGAAAAAGTATTAAATACGGTACTGTATATGTATAGATCTTAATTTTTTTTATATCTATCTATCTATCTAACAGCCTTTAAAGGTCCACTGCTGGACATAGGCCTCCTCTAATTTGCGCCACTCAGACCGGTCCTGAGCTATCTGAATCCAGTGAATACCCGCTGTCTTCTTCAGTCGTTGTTTAATGCGTATAATTTAATCAAAACACACGAGAATAGACAAAAAATAACTGTCCACATGCAATCGACTGTAACATGTTGGTCATACCACATTACGGTAATTTACGTTACAGTGGTCCCACCCTTATTGATACGTTTTATTTTCCATTTCGTCAGAAATAAGCGGTAATGGTCGCGTGTCTAATGGTCATTATTCATAGAACTAAGGGGATGTACAGAGATATCATTCAAGAAGTTGAATAGGGAGCATTATGAAAAGTCGGGAATAAAATGAAAATGCATTTCAAAGTAATTAATAAGGGTAAATACCTTAGTCTGTTCTAGCAAACCTTCTTGTATATAGTCATAATGAATTACTGTCTGTTAAAACCCGGCTAAAAAGAGTGGGATGTTAGGTATAATTTTGATGTGTCGGTTTTGCGTTGTGTGTCTTATTATCTATGTATATTTCAAAAAAAGCTCACCGCCGCCGTGTGAATCTGCAAAAAGTGTACAAATCGCTTTAAGTATATGTCAAAAAAACTGCATAGTCGTCGTTTGAATGTACATAAAGTGTACACTCGCTTAAATTTTTCAAGCAAAGAGAAAAAATATTCAGTTTTTTATACGAATAGTTTAAAAAGAAGCAGTTGAAGTAGTCGATGGTAAGTGATCACTGTTACCCATGGACAATACCAATGGTATAATTGACAGCCAACGATATTATCAATGATGTAACCGTAGCTAACGATTCAATATTCACAAAAAGATATTGATGTCAGGATAATATTAATATTCTCCTTACGTAAGGCTCTACCATCGAGCTGAACTTTAACCCTGTAATATTGCTAATAATTATAACATATTAGAACGTGGAATTCCGCCTCGCTTAGTCTGGGGAAAGGATCTTAGTTTACTTTAAGGGTACCTGAGTTCAAATCATTAAGTTATATGAGTTTCCTGAATATATACTGCTTTCCTCTGAGATATTGGTTTTACGTTATAACTAATAAGAAGGTACACAAAGGGAAACTAGTTACTAATTGCCCACTAATCTACTCTGGATGGATGTGGAGAAATCTAAGGGACTACTTACTATTTATGAATAAAAATATAACAAATATAATATTAATAGCACTGATACTAGTAATGTTAATATTATTGATATATACATAACATATATAAAAACACATACATATAAATATACGTACGTATACATACATGTATATAACAAATTTGTGTATATACGCAATATGTAACTGTTAGTAAGGAGATAAAAAGAATGAAGTCGATCAGCAGAAAATACTCTCATAAACTTTTCTTAATGGAAAAGCAGCTGGATGACTTCTTTATCTACAGGGGTTAGAAGTTCTAGAGTAGCGGTGCCTGAATGAATACTGGAAAATTCAGCTGGTATGCGGGGGGACACTGACTCTAAGATTAGTATACAATCGAAGGATTTTGCCGTGAGTGACTCGGCTATATTGCAAATTATCTTTTAAATATTATGGAGAATTATGATCATTTAAGATGAATGACTTAGTATAACGATTTCACATAACTGTCAAACTGTCAAAAGGTCATAATGTTTATCATTTGACCAAGTAATATAAGTGAATATTAAACTTTATTTGTATTTATATATTATTGAAAATAGCCGTATATTGACAGTAGACTACATTTTATTTATGGTCAAAGGGTTGCAGGTACCGCCTTTTGGTGGTTATTACACTATGTTTCTGTTTTATTACTTGTTTAAAATTAGTAAGTATGACAAATTAAAAATAACAATATTATTTATGCATAGTTTTAAAACCACAGGTTTAAGACAATATGGTGAATTTTTATCTATTCGAATGTTTCTGGAGTTAACGCAATGGGAATTTTATTCAAATTACACTTGTTTGTCCTAAGTTAATAATTATAATGTACCAGATGGGGTTGCGATCTAATAGACCTGCATTATTTTACAATGCAGCAAACGAGCAGTGCCACCCGCTCTTGCCGCCCATGGGCATTAGTGAAAAACTTCGAACAGGACTGTAGGAGGGACTAAATTAGTTAGTACGTACTGTTAGTTAGCGTTAGGAAAAATATCAGTTTTTATCAACTGTAAGAGAACTGAGGACGTTGAATTGGTAGTCTTCGTTAGTCCTGACTCCGACTCCTGTTGTTAGATCTAATAGAGCTGCATTATTTTACAATCATTCACCTTTAACGTAAGCTAGCTTGGTAAGATGAAAATATTGTTTGTGAGTAACGATGAAATACTGTATGGAATTTCATCATTTGTTTCAATAAATTTCTCAATCTACGGGTCACTACTTTTATTGAGTTTAAAGTAAATTCAACTGACTTCACGAAATTTACAGTTTTAAGACTAAAGAGAGTTGAATTTATTCTGAAAATATCCTTGTTTGTATGAGAATATTAATTTAACAAATTGGATCTGAATTTACCTAGAATAGTCAATACTACACAATGATGTTATATTTTTTTTATAAATGTCATTGGTATTGCTTTTGGTGCAGTAACTGGCCACTTTTTATAAAATAATTCAGACCAAGTTCATAAAACAATACATTAAATGACGTCAAAACCGCGACTCAATTAAATCATATACGTATATATAAATTATTTATATTACATCGCCGTTATACAGAATTTGACTCATTATAATGTTATTTAATACTTCAAATTATGTACAACGTTGCTGTTAATTAACCTTTGCTTTATTGAAAGCTTCCGGAAATTCCATATTATTCATGTTCTAGGCATCGCCGTGTTTATGAACAGTAATAAATATAACAACTTTATTGAGTTAAATAAAATACCTTTTTACAATGTATGTCAGCTGAACACAGTAATATTTGTGACTATGCTATTCACCGTCGAGGTGTTTGTTCGGAGCTAACCCTGGAGGTATCAGGGTGGTGAAGGAGTTTACGATAAGTTATCGTAATTTAATTCGTATTTACAATTTAATATGTGTCTTTACAGTTAAGAAGCTCTCTCCTCATCCTCATTATACATAGAACTCATCGGAACAATATCAATGTATAAAATTTCAACTCCTTAAGATAAGAGGAAGTAGTTTTGATTCAGCTTGCTTGCAAGTCTTGACTTTACCACATATACTTTGCATATATACTGCAAGTTAAATAAAAGCTAATAATAATCATTAACCATTATTTTTTACAAAATTTTATTTATTGTTATTTTATTGGTGTATAACGTAAACAGTATTAATAATAATGCTCTTATAAATGAAGATTATGACGCCTAAACACACTCGCGGACAATGCAAATCACTTTTTATTCGGAATATACTTAGATTTCGCTCGTAAGTGTAAACAAAATAACGTTCAAAACTTAATAAAGATAATCAAATGAAAAAAATATCAAATTAATGTGACTTATAAATAAATAAATACGTTTCTAAATTAATATGTTCCGTTATATAAAATGTTCAAATTACCGTAGAGTACTTTTCGGTCTTTAGTAGACATTCAAGACAAGGTGGAAGTTTTAAGTGAATCTGGAAATATTTCACAAGAAGACCGGGGGACACGTTGTCTGCATCTCAGGACAGGTAATAGCCACTTAAAGGTCTCGGAGGTTCTCGAAAGTTCCGCGCTCGAGCACCAACTTGGACGACGTCCAACGAATCCGAGTTAAGAAAAGAATGTTAAATCTCTTCACTGATAAAATTTTAATTTATCGAAAGTTAACTCCAAGTTACCTTCTCCTTGTTACTTTAAAATTATCGTAGACGCATTTGGTAGTGGTTTTAAAATGCTTCGTAAATTAATTTAGTTTTAATTTTTGTATCTTCCTGCATATATACCCCGGATATTACGAACCGGGTATTACGAACAATTAGAATTTGAAGACGAAATTATTTGTCTTATAAATATCTAAATCTGCTGATAATTAAGATGGAATTTGCTCTTCGTTAGTACGTAACTATTATTAGAAAGCTAAATTTAATATAACAACGAGTAAATAGGTAAATGTGATATTCTCTTTGATCCATCGTCTTTGGTCTATTCTATTCTTAAACATTAGTTTAGCTACCCACCTATACTTGGTAATGGACATAGTGTTTATTATTATAATCATAGCATATCTTTAATAATGTTAGTGTTAACAGCTGCGCCCTAATGCGACTTAATTAATGCGTTAAAAGCTTGCAAACAATGTATTTATATAAAAAATTCTATAACTCATTTATAGGTGTGTTAATACCACGTTAAACTTTTAGCCTCTTTTGTGTAATGACATATTTATTAAGGCACGGACGCGGATGTGGTAGAAGTATTTTAGTTATTTGGTAATTAATATTCACTCCGTCTCTGTAAAGGAAAGTATTGCAAGGAAACTTGGACACTTGAGTTTTCAGCTTGAAAAAGTAATGCCTGTTAAATCGTATTCAGCTCTTTGGATTTTATGTATATTGGCATTTAATCTTGGAAGAAGAAACCATAAAAAATATGACAAAAATGACTTAGTATACAATTCCTTCATATTAAAAATATAAGTTTAATTAGCAATGAACAACTCGTTACAGGACACTGTTATTCCCTCCTAATAGAACAGGTTGTAGTGACACTATGATGCTGTAGCAATTCGAATTAGTAGAGATGTTTCTGTCCAATCAGAGTATCACAATTTTGATACTATTGAACACCTCTTAGCATGGCATAACAATTGCTATTTAATGACAAGAACCGGATCATTTGCGAAGCATAAAAAATGCTATTAGAAGCTACATATTCAACTTTCGATTGCCACTAGAGGTTACATATCCTGTGCTCGCTATTTTTCGATTGATCACTTCGGATCGACACACCACTATGAGTGTTTAAACTTGCTTGAATAGTTAATATAAGGCGTTCATTTTATACGAAGTTTCAATGTATCTACGTTTACCATACAAGACTTCAATATAAATCACTTAATATTGAACACGTAAGTCAGGTGAAGCAAATTCGATATCAGCCACTTAATGGCTACACAGATCGACGAACAGAGAAATACTTGGAGCGGCGCCAAACGTGTTCGACTGAGCTGAGAAAGACTTGAACGAAAACGTTTTAAT
>DWPA01000798.1:0-21773 GCA_018251375.1 Calpodes ethlius
CGTAACAGGTTTTTCTTTATTTAAAAAGAGTAGATCAGACAAAGTTGGTTGAGACTGTTAACATATTATAAAGTATATTGGATAACAACAAAAAAAAAACAACAAAATGAATAGTTATAGTTACTTAATTGAAATTTATTATGAATACTCTAACTGTTTTGCCACAATTTTGTTAATAAAGACCACAATTCGTAAACAAATATCAAAGAAATATAATAATTACCATTTAAAAATTCTCCTCTGATTTTTTTATTTCAGTGCTAAAGTCCTTATAAATGATGATTTGTCCTTATATTTAAGACCTAGATAATTTTGGCAGCAATCTCTCGATAAGAAGTTTTGAACAGCACCCATTAAAACGATCCATTAAAACCGGCCCAAACGACACTTTATACGGTATATGTCTGAACTTGGACAATTGATACTATCTCGTATTACTGCTAAAACACTTAGGGTTTTAATTAACAAAATGTAGCTTGGCCGGCGCTTGCTGAGTACATGACCGACACGTTCGAGTTCAAATTTGCGCTTAATATTAAGCAAATTGTCCGTGTAATGTTTATCTTATGTAGCTTTATTATCGCTATTACTACTTCTAACAGCTCGTGACTATTATTTAAGTAACATTTTATAATTTTTAATATTCAAAATATATATTTTTTCATTATCCGTTTTTTTAATTAATTGGCCAAAGTAATTACTTGCCAAAACAATTAATTCTTTGTCATATATTTTTTAAAGTCGGTTCATAGTTATCTTATTGTTTTTTCTTTTCATATGATATTAATATTATTTATGTTATAATAAATACTTCTATCAAAAGCAGATGCGATTTTTTTGTGTGGAATTTTGAGTTATGACATTAAAGTTAGATGTTATGGTTTAATAATATTTAAAATATATCCTATTCTATTCTCTTAGTATTTTCAAAGTCGATTTAAAATTTCAAACTTATATGTAGTTCAAAGTAATAGTTGGCGTTAAATTTTACTATAATGTTTTGTCAATGGTGTGGCCATTTTACTTCTGCGTCATTACTTTTAACTATTTTTGTTCGAGGAAGTATTAACAATAATATTAGTGCTTGGACTATGGTCATATCATTTAATGTTTTCCCTGGCTATAAACGGTGTCAGAGATTGTTGTACTTTTGGAAATCTTTACCTGTATAGTTATATGTATATAATTTCAAATAAAAAACTCATAAACAAGGGGAATCATTGTGTGTCACAATAATTTATCATAAATATTGTTTGTAAATGAAAAGAGAAGTTAACAACTTATATTAATCTATTCTGTATCAAAGAATTGTCTTTGAATACAATACATCTCTTATAATACTACAAAATATGACCTATTGCTAGTATACATCTAATATCTTTAAACGAGCGATTCTTATATATATATATATATATATATACTCATTTACAAGAATGGGTAGTAGATCTAAGTTAGTGACAACTCTTGACCTAAAAATATACTAACTTACTTAACAATGAATATTGTACGTTAAATGAGGGCTTTATATAAAATAATAATATTAAATATTACAAGTCCCGTTTGATACAAAAAAGAAAATAAGCCAAGCTATAATTAGCGAATGTAATGAGCCTAAATTTGAATGAGTCTATTGGTGACATCAGATATCTTCCAGGTATATCATCAGATCCTCATCACCAAATTGAAAGAACAGTACTAGTTTTGAACCATCTAATGAGCCCAAACTCGAAGCGTTTATAATTAAAAATTCATAATAAAATAATGTAAGCAGCTTGTTCGTGTCATATTATTATCATTTAATTTACATACACCTGATAATTTCATGAAGATACAAAAACCAGTGCGTGATATAATGCTGAAAGATTGATAAATACATACAGACTGAATAAATGAAAGCGTGTTAGCCTTAGCTAAGAACCATCCTGATCATGTCAGCTTTCAAACAAAAAAACCCCATCAAAATCGGTCCATTCGTATAAGAGCTACGATGCCACAAACACTTACAGACACCAACCCACAGACACATATACGACACATCAAACTTATAACTCCCCTTTTTTCGTCAGGGGTTAAAAACGCAGTAAAATGTCCTACTGCTGTGACAATCGTTCAACATCCAGCCATCTGCCGCAAAACACAATTTGTCACTTCATATTATTATAACAAAATATGGCATTATAAAAATATAAACTCGTGCCAGTGTAAGAGGATCATAGCCCCTGTGAAATTAAACTATAGAACTGGTTTATTCCGTGCACTCGATGAGACTCGAGTATTTTATGTCACACCTTTCGTACTAATTTTGGGGTTAACACAACCCTAAGTAATGAATGAACATGAGTTCCATTGAACGGGTAGATAGAATGATATTGAAGGGTCTTTTGTATGGTACCAGTACTGGTCATTAGGGATTTATTAATATGCAATATTATAAAGTGATGCCTGTAATTTAGGAATTTGAACTTATGTTTGTTTACAAATTTTAAAAAATTAATACATTTTTATTTGATGATAATAACTGCGTTTACTTTGCGTCCAGAATTTTATGCTTTATCTACATTAAAAGAACATTATATTAGGTTACTATTGTGTGTATGATAGAAAACCGCAACCTATTCGGATGAGTCGTTTCTGAAATTAGTTGAAAAAATGGGATGGAAATTAGTTCCGTATACCATTATTTAATTTATTCCCTTCAACATCAAATATAACATATTTATTTTTAAGTGATTTTAAGTCGACATATTTTGTTAAAATTTTTGTACACTTTGTGTCTAAGGACACTTAAATAACTTTTCATGATATCAATCTTCTACGACGATGAAAAAGACAAAATGCAGTAAAAGGATTTTAGAAAAAAAAAAGGAAATTATGTTTGTTAAAATATATAAGTACGTATGCATGAATTGTCTTAGAAATCAATATTTTAAAAAATACTTAAGTTCTCGAAGTAATATTATCATCGTCATCATATCAACCAATATCAGTCCAATGCTATATCTCTCTCAAGGCTCATCACAAAGTCCAATTTCCCACCCACCTCATCTAATTATTTCCACCTCCACATAGACGCCACGTCACGACACGGCACCTAGCGGAAAATGCCATTCATAAACCAAGAAGCTATTCGAAGTACAACCTTCCAATTCCGAACAGTATTTACATATTTAAACAATTCCAAACTTTCCCGCGATAGTCCTAATTGTTTAAAAATTCAAATGTGAACCACGACAGATGTACTGGAAAGCTCTAGAAGCTCTCAACCGTATGTCACAAAAAACGCGAAAGGGACCACCAACTGAACTTGTAAATCAGCGAAATCCCTCTTAATCCGAGCCTTGCGTATTATGATTGTCGGACTTAAGTTTCAGATACACTAATACCGAACATGTGGCATAGCTGACATCATGTTTAATAGATGATTCTGTAAGGGGTCCATTTTAGGGAATCTTCTAATGGAGCAACAGAGATAAGTGATGAATTATCAGTAGTTCACAGCTTATCATTAATTCCGCCTGTAAACAGACTGTGGAGAGTTTTTAAATTGACACTATTAACGTTACTGATACGATAACAATAATTTATTCTCAAGTGTAGTGTCATATAGGGAGTGAATACGCGAGTTTCCTTTCCACAAGCTCATATTTTTAACTTGCAACATTTCTGTCGGTCAAGTTGTGTAAACTGAGTTAGGGCTACGTATATTATTGATTTGGATCCAATTACTTATTCGTGATAAATATGTGTCACATGACCAGCTATTAAATGAATTTGTGGTTCGTTAAATTGTTATTGATCTATAAGACGTTCATGAGTGATGGTGAACAATAATTACTTAGCCGTCTTTTTGTTTAGATAATTACTTTGTCAATAATTTCCTAGGAAGTGGAATGGTAATTCCATTATTATTTCTCTCACTGTTCTGTATGAAATTTCAGATTTTATAAAAACTTTAACATAAAATACCAAGAATAAATTGCAATTTCAAAATTATGTCGATCAGAAATATGGCAGCTTAAGCAGAATAACCAAGTTTTGATAAATAATAATAAATAAATAACGTGCCACACTCATAGCCTTACTAGGATTCCCTGTGTCGTGGATTCCATGCCACATACAAAGACAGGAGTTGAAGTTAATTAACCAAAAAATAACTTTTAAATTCAATTAAAACTAGACTGATGTTTAGTATATTATATGGAGTACCATGAATAACATCGTGGACATTAAAATTTGGTTCTGTTATTAAAAATACTAGCATTAATTTTACACTATTATTGAAATTTTAAGTTATAACACAAGCTAGCATTTGAATATATGAAATAACCGCGTTCATACAACATACATTTGCGTTTTGTTAAAAACACTAACGAGGAAACATGTCGTGTTTCCATTTAAATGTAGCGTGTAAGTAATTTCATACTGAACATTCAAAACAGAAACATCGTTAATAATTATTGCAGCGAGTACTTTGTTGAACATTAATTGCGAACAATTCGAGGTCCAACCCTGTTAGAACTCACGAGTTGTTCCCGGTTCCTGCGTTGCATGTAATGTAACAATTTCCTAATGACAACTTTAAAAACTTTTTTATGTAACAAAATAAGTAAAACAAAATCATTTATTAATGTTCGTAGTGATTTTTGTGATTAATTACGCAACTTTAATAGTTATAGTCAATATGTTATAATTTTTTTCACCCATTTAAACATAGACTTGAAACGTTTAGACAGTTAATTTCTTAATATTATAGCTAAATTGAAGCATAAAAATTAGGTACACGTGTAGTAACAGGGTATGCTTACGATCACAATATGCGCACAAGAATGGCAATGTACGTTTCCTCGCTAATGAAAAACGGTACCTTAACCAAGTTATAAAAAATATGAGCAAAATATATTCCTTCCATACCTATATGACATGACAGCATTTACATTTTACTATTAAGACTATCGCTATGGAATGGTTTCACATCACATGTCTCTTGCAGTTTAAAGCATTATTATTCTACGCATATCAACACCATTCATAGTTTTCTTTGTAAAATTGGTTGTTTTATTAAAATTACTTAGATATAATTTTAAAGTCATATTGTCTTTTAACTATGCGCCTCGTATATAAAGGAGGTAAACGCACTCCGTTTTATCTTGATAAAATTATTACATGTATTAATTATATTTAAAATGATACTTTTAATAAATCAAAGAACATATAAGCGTTCATTAATATTTTATAATTCTATAAATGAGTCCGAATTAACTCGTGGACACCAAAAACAGGCATTACTATGCGGAAAGTGTAGATCAATCTTGCAACTAGTAAATCGCATTTTGCCGAATTCACTAATCTACTTTTAAACTTAGCGCAAACCCCAAACGCCTGAGTGCTTCGCCACCAAATCAAGTTAAACTTTTCAAAACGGGTCTTTTCGTTGGAAAATTCACAAAACCTAGGCGAGTTCTGTACAATTACTAAAAACAGCGAATGAATCTAAAGCTCTTTATGCATTACACGTGTTGCTGTGTGTACTTTGTTTTCTGTTCGGTCTATGCTTGACTATCAGTATAAAACAATCACCGGTTTTTAGACATTTTACAATCATTAACGAAGCATGAACCGTAACTATGGATTATATTTAAGATTTAAAAATGCATGTTCACGATAAAATATACTTGAAGCTTTACGTTAGCCTACCAGATAATGGACATCATGGAAGATGTAAACAGCGCTTAACTGCATATTGTTTGAACAAACCCTTTCGAAGTTTGCGCAATGAAATTTATGCACCCTTCTGGCATTGCGTAGCAGCATCAATAATAAGTGTAGGTTACATGCCCCATTTGAAAGCTTCCTGTTGATTTTGAACATAAAAGATATAATCTACCGCACTGGTGTAAAATAACCGTATTTTTCTTTTGTGTTATGATTCGGAACTCACCCCTCTACGGCGCCTATTCAGATTTGTTCTTTGCACCAGTATTATTTAGTGTGGTTACTTTCTGTATAATGAGCACTTATACCGCGTAACTCTATACTTTAACATCAATTTATGAAGGATTTTAAAGAGAGTAAACACCAATTTTCGTTGCTTCTCAATAGATGAATGTGGTTTGAAAGAATATTCATACACTGTTGCTATTTTCTTTCTAATCTTTTGTATGCTTTTGAATATTACTTTGTTTTAAATTGAATAGGAGTTAGTAAAATATGGTATTATTAAATTCCTCAACGATGTTCATTTCAATAGGATTTGCTCGTCTCGTTAGGCAATCTTTCTATATAAAGTTGGACAAGGTTGAATAAGGTAAAAATTTAATTAAATATATTAATAAAGACCAATGATATCAAATAGCTATAGGTAATATTTGTGAATTAACGAAACTAGTCGGAATATTCTCAGAGAATAATGAATATTCTTCTTCACGTGATATTAGTATTAAAGAAATTAGTGACAAATTATTTATATTACATTTCTTTGCCAACATAAGTTTCTTATCCACGGTGCTCAATCTCAATTATACATTGAATTATTTTTTTTATATCATATTTTATTTATATGCCATTTTGAAATATACGAGTCAATTAATTTTAACTAGTCATAGTTACTTATAGACATCTGTAACGAATATAAATATATTATTGCTTTAAAAAACTAAAAATAGGTATAGGTACGCTTTTATAGTAATAACAAAAAAATTTATAGTAAAATAATGAATGTTAAAACTATACTGTTCACTATTGAGACATTTCTTCGTCTTCAGACATCATTTTGCGTGGTATCAGATCATACGAATCAAAGGAATGCAATGAATTATCAAAGCTGATTTTTAACATTGGATTACAAATAATTTATTATAGGACGTGCGTAAGTATAGAGCAAGTCCAGTAAACGTACAAATATGAAACACGAATTTCTCATTATAACTAAACGACCCTAGAGAGTTCTTCACTACTTCGCTACAGTACAGATAGACATATGTTTCATAGATAGTTTGTTTCTTATTTAGTGCAATAGATTTAAAATGTACATTAGCGTTCACAAATAAGTGCAGCATAATTCATATCATGAAACATAATCGTTTGAGCGCTAAAGCGCTTTAGAACGGATTCGAAAAGACCAGTCTTAACAGTACAAATATTTAGAACAATACTACCCCAAAACCCATTTACATCAGCGCTGAGTGAATGCAGCGTAAAGTGCAAAGCAGCGCTTAGCCGATTATTGCGTGGAACACTCGCGACGAATTACAGTGTCTTGAAATGGCTCAGATACGCTTGAGATATACTCACACCCTGTCTATCGGCACTTAGTAAAGCTAGAAAAATATTGAAGGAACATGTTTATTGAAAATATTATGCGAATTTCATGATGCATTAATGCAACATGCTTAAAATGGTCGTAGTCTGCGATCTATCGTAAGTCACGAGTGGCCACTCGTGGCTACTATACCTAACTCGGTTGAAAGATGGATGACCGCAAGCAGTAAAATTTTATGTGCACTTTCATATTTCGAAGCGCACGAAAATTTCGTCTTGCTTCCTACCGTTTGTTAGCTATTGCTAAGTTGGTGTTACTTATGTCCATTGACAATAATGAATACTTACTATCGGGTTTCTTATTTGACTGTTTGTTGGGTAATTTTAAAATCCTGCAATCGCTTAATTATAAACTTTTTATGATATTGTACTTGTAAGCCGGCATAAACTTGATGATTTCTTACAATCATAATTAAAATCAAAAATATTAGTTAGTTATTTTCTTAAAGGACAGTACAGCTGTTTCTTTAGTTTAATAGTATCAAGAAACGCTTTTAAAGATGAAAATGTTTAAATGCATTTAATAATTAAATAAAAAGTCTATTCCATACTATCCGTACCTAAAACGAAACGCCTGAGTGTGGTATAAGTAATTATTACACAATAACGTTCCCGGAATCTGTTCCGAACGCTTCCTGTTCCTCTCGGGACGCTGAATGTTCCAATGTGTTTATTACAAGTGGCTGCGACTCTTTGAAGCGTGCGAAGTAAGATATTTATTAGATGGGAAGTTGGGTAGAGGATTATTTCTAGGTAACTTTATTCTGCAAGCGAAATATATTGGATACAATTTCATGTTAACATTATCGTCGTAGTAAGAAAGAAGTGATTTAGTAATAAAAGCCATAGAATTAAAGTCTTAATTATTTGCTAGTATTTCATTATTTTGTCGTTATTAATCTCCGTGTTCTCTATGCTTTGTCTTTAGCATTGTTCAAGAAACGAAAAGAATTAGTAGGGAAGTAGATAGAAACACAATCAATCGATCCTGTCTTTCTTTTTCCATATATCAGTGTGAAACTTCATTATGTGTGTTTTGTTTATGAATTTTGTTAAACCTATTCGCCGGACATCCATAGATATTTATTGTTAGTTAACTTTGCATATTTTAAGCTTTATTGATGTATTTAACAATTAGTGATTCGTAAACGTAACATTAAATAACGAGAGAATATTTTAAATTCAAGATTTACATAGAGCGATACAAAGGTTATGTAAAAACTAAATAAAATTCTTATCTTCCACATACGTAATTAAACTGTATGTATACAAATTTATATAATGTATTGGCTTTTTTTTAATATTGTCAAAGATTTAAACCCTAAACCTTTCACTTGTCAAATTCAATCACTGTACGCTTCGCAAGAAGGTCCTGTTCGAGTATCTTACGTCTGTAAGAACTCCTAGTTCGTGAAATTCGATAAGTCAAAATTGCCACATGGGACAGCGGAAACACCACTCTAAAGGTGCGGATATTGGCACATGCCATATAAATATACATCCAAGTTATCTTTCAAGTGAACAAAACTGTTAACATTTGGCACATGTTCATTCGAAACACTTAAGTTTTATTTTTTACTCAGATACGAAATGAATTTGTAAGAAACGCGTGCTGATCTGAAGTGGTGTAGAAAGATAAAAAATTACAGTTCCAATATATAAGAAATTGGGTAGGCTAAGAAACTAAACATTATTTTTTCTATCAAAACACAAGAAGTTTAAAAAGTTATTTAAAACAACAAACTTTATTACATCGAAACATTCGAGCCACATATTTGCAAACTATCGTCTGAAATTCGCTTGTTGATTTAATAAGTTTGTTAAACTATCTCCTATCTATCTCCTATCTCCTTGATGAAAATTTTCAATACTACTACGTAACAAGAAATTACAATAAAAATAGTCTAAACGCAGACAAAGTGATTAATCATCAAAATACTGGCATAATATTATCAAATAGATATCAATCTTCTTGTTAATAATTCTGATAAATATAATATTTACGTAATGTTTTACCACGAAGCAGAGAGATCAGCTTCTATCGATTCTTACGAAACCCTGGTCTAAATGAGATTGCGGTCAATATCCTGGACCAAAATATCCAAAGCTGGCCAAAGGCCTGGTTCTAATACAGCCAAAATAGAAGAAAGAATGCGACACGATAAAATATTACGTACAATATTATATTACACACAAAACACATGTTACATTTTATCTCGTGAAAATACAAAAATAAAACTGTTACAGTTACTCTTTTATTATCTTTGTTCGTTGATAAAACTTTGCGAAAACATAAAGGCTCACGCATAAGTACACACCCGATACATATTTCACCGAAGCTGACTAAACAAACTTGGGATTCGTCTATACCGACGACGTTAGTATATTGTCTTGTTTATTAAAACCGGACGCGCTCGCGCCGGAGGCAAGGATTCAATATAATGGAATACTTCAGCATTATTTGCTGATACATGGGTACTTACTAGATTCGCCCGAGGCTCGTATTAACGTGAGGTATGCGCTTAAATCGTGTCGACACGACAGAGGTCGCCAATTCTAAGAGATTAACGCAAGCAACTTTGTTTCCATATCCCCCTTTCTTTAGTTCGCTGTGCTTTGTGTAACGTTTGTTTTTTAATAAATTCGGGAGCTCCACAATACGGTTATTGTTTAAAAAGGGTCCTTGCGGCACAGTAGCTGGTACAAAGCGTACATTGCAAATTCACCCTTTGGTTGTGTACATTGAAATAAAAAATGTACACGTGAAAAGGGATTGTTGATTTTTACAATTTTCAATAAAATTCTAAAGATTACGCTGATATTTCTGTTACACACGCATTTTGGGCTATATAATGGAAATGTTTCAAATTCAAATCTATTTTTTTATTTACAATTGTTTGTGTTTTAATTATTATAGGTACCTACAATATGAAGTTAATAAACTCTTCTTAATATTAAACTATGCTAAGAAGTCCGACATTTTTACTAAAATATTATATAACAAATTATATATTACTAAACTTATATAATATGTATACAAATAGTAATGTTGCTAACGAAGCAAAATGGACAACTACATAGTTCAAATTAGTTCTTTGACTGGTTGAGCACGATTCGTGCATTGTACCGGAACATAGCAGGCAACACACACAAAGGACAAATTACGACAGTTACTAATAAGTATTCATATATGAAACTGAACTAGCACCGGCAGAATAATAGACAATCCTAACGTCGGACATACGAAGTTACAATATTACTATCTTGTAGGTACATTGTAACTGCAGTAATAGTATGAGAGCCGGTGTTCCTTTTAGAGGTCGTTATTTTATTAATTTATAATTATAAATCTAACAACCCTATAATTCATCATAAGTCTATTATAAACAAAATACACACCGAGATATATTACGTCATATCAAATGGGCTAGTTAATTAAAAATAACACAATATTCACGGCGCGTTTACTTCAATTCAGTGACTGAATATACGAGTATAATCGGCTACGGTTTTACTGGATTTGTCAACTGATTTGGTCTGTTTTAAATAAGGTTAGTAATTAAATATATTGGCCATATTATGTACCCCGAGCTCCCCAATCAACAGATTAAAACATTTAAGTCGGTTATGACCGGATACTGTCAACAGTACTAACTGTATACTGGAACGGTTGTACCATACGGTCTTCAAACGAAACGGTAACCAAATGACATTTTGCATTGGTTGATTGCGTACAGCAAAATCTAACAACAAAATAAATACACTTAATCCATTCCAGACGTACCAAAAATATATAAATAATAATAGGAAGTTGCAGACGTTCCTGCCATTATTTATGTATTAAAAAAAGGCAAAGAATACTTATGAGGAAATTTAATAATTTTCCTTTAAGTCTCGTTCCGTGTAAATTAATGAGTTACCCAAAATAATTGTATACAGCTTGATAATACTTCAAAGTTTATGTGTACAGCATAATAACTCAATGTTCAAGTAGCTAACCAGAATGGCCGCTGGCTCTTAAATTATAAAGGTTCCTTGTACACGCCCATGTGGTCCGGCCGACTTTGTTAGTACACAGTGTTGCATAATTTTGTTATGCTTTCTCTACTGCAAACTGTTCTAGCGTCGAATACATTTTAAGCATCAAAGGATATGTTTGTACCCAAGGCATTAATTATTGTCTATACGAAGTTGGGTATTTTCCGTTTCGTAAAAATATAAAAAGAAATGTAACGTTCTATTTCAAAATTTAATAGCTTTTTCATTTAATATTACGACTTTTTTTTATAGAAGATAAAATTTATCGTTTCATTGTAATGTAACCCTTTGATGAAATGTATTACGGTCGAATTTTGATCGTAGAGCGAGCCTCTAGTATATATAGCGCTATTAAATTTTCCTTGTATTATTGTACTATGTATGTACCGACTTGTACTTTATGAGAATATCGTATACAGTACATTTATTAAACTTATTATTGCGTACGCACGAAAATCTTATTACATCCTGACAAATATTGCTATTATGTATTACGAATAAGAATACCTACGCCGTAATAATTGTACCTACGTACATATTACGTTTTGGAGAAACTCATATCAAAGGATATCGACTTCTTTGTAGGCGCGCAGTAATATTTTTATGAAATACTGAGATTTTTATTCAAAACCTTTTTACATAAATACATATAATTTGTTTGTATCGTATGAAATTTTAATACAAATGTATAATATTATTGAAATATTTAAGATTATTTTTAGAATAATTCTCTGATGTTTTTGGTAATCGAAAGATATCGATAATATATCAAAGAAAGTGTCTATATAACAAATTACTATAAGTCATTCCGAAATATATTTCTTTATAAAAAAAGAAATGAAAACGAAGAAAACGCCATTTTGTATAAAGCTACATACACAGTTATATGGATGTCAATACTTGTCGGGTTTTATTGACTAATCTACCGATATTTTTCATTAGTGTTTTTATTAAACACTATCTGAAGCGTGCGCGTTGCTACGCCAAAAACTAAAATGATGTAATCACAGTGGCGCCATCTGTCGAAAATTGGTCGGACTAACTCAGAAACCTTCGTGGGCTCATACACAACAACTTTGCTTAAGATCATCACATGATTAAATGTATCGTTTACCATTCTATAAAGGACATACAGACAAACATTCATTTTTATATATTAGAGAAAGGAGAAGAAGAAGAAGAAAGAAAAAGAAGAAGATTATTAATTACAAATGATACATTTGTTCACGTAGCTATGAAAGACTCGGGTTTGTAGAGTATTTGCCTCGGGCTTATAGGAGCTTAGTCGTTAAGACTGCGAACACTGGTTGGACTGAAGCGGTAATAATGATTTACATTGCTTTGAAAGTTGTAAATTCTTGATCTACCCATGTTACGTGGAGTCCAGTGTTGCTTATGGCATTAGGAAAACCGGGAATATGTGCTAGCATACCGACATCCTTCTGTATATTAATATATAATTCAAAAGAGACTAGATTGTGACTATAAGTGATACTTCAAGACATAACTTATTTATATGGACGATTTTCCAATTACAATTTTTTGCTTTGTAACTAACCGATAAACGAGGTCATGGGTATCTGCCAGCTGATGATAAGTCGTGAACGTTGTCCATAGACACGAATATCCTCACATGCGTGGTGCTCTTACTAAGAAAGAAAAGTTTAGAAAAGAAGAAAGTACTTGCTCCCAAATCCACGACCAGCAGACGAGGAGTAGTGAAATATTATTTTCTCGTAAAACCTACAGTGTGTATCGTTGTATACGTTTTTAAATTATATTATGGGTTAGCGAAAAACTTTCTGCGGCCGGTTTATTAGTTGTACATTAACAAAAATCCGAATTGAAGAACCCCATAAGACCTACGATGAACACGCAGATTAAAAATATTACATTTTCATTTATCAACCCAAAATTTTTCATATATTACAATTCAAAAAAATTTTTTTTTTTTATTCCGCTAAACCTTTCGCTCCGATCCGCCTTGTATACCACTATTATCAAAGCCTTACATTTGAATTCCATCATTATAAGCAACCATCTACCTCACTAGCGTCCAGTAACATCTTAATATGGCCGCTATAATAGCATCGTTTGTTTAGTAATTAATATCCGTACCTGTATTGACGCGGCTGTAATTTTAATGGCTAATTAAAACTCGAAACTTGTATTATGGATTAATGGCAATATCCATTGATATTTATAAACCACTTGAGATAACTGATTAAATTTAATTGTGTTCTTAACATTATTTCCATCTATTAACGACTATCTCGCTAAGAATTAATCACCAACACAAAGTTAAGTGGCATTACGTTAATTATACTGAGTAAGTTTCATAAAAATTTACAGGTTATAACCGGTTCTAAATGCTTGGATTTTGCTGCCAGACCCATCAGCAATGGTTCATCGGAAAAATGTCCGAAAAACTATAATGATTAATTATTTTCACAAAATTTAATATAATCACGTATAACAATTTATATAAGCTTTAACGTCTTTAACTGTGACACCTTGATTTTGATATTTTACACATGTATGTCGACAAGTAAAACAAAACTTGGGTAAAAATCATATGCTTTACTTAGATTTAGAATAAATTGTATATTTTAGATTATATATATATATAATGTTATTTTTTTCTTTTATATTTTTGAATAAAACAATAAATATGGTGCTCTGTAATCAAAGAACCGATATTTAAAGTCTAATTCTATAATATTTACATTCTTATCCTAATCTTATTTTTAAAACGTATTTTCTAAATAATTTTTCTGACGCCTATGACATTGACGTATTTTATTATTTTTTATTAGTGTACTGAAATTTATATAAATTTTGATGTACTAAGTAAAGCGATTATATTTTATTTTCATTACTTTATGCTTTTGATGATTAAAATGTCCGTTTTATTATTCATGTTATGAAAATTAAATTGGAGCTCTAATTCGAGTTCCTACTCGAACACCAATTTGTAATGCAATTATAATGAGATTGATATGATTATTTTACTTATCCAACGTATACTGTTTATTCTATTATTATTGTATCAGCCTATCCGAATACGAAATTTCTGTTTTGTTAAGAAAACCTTTTTATGAAATAAGGAAGCCGTTGTAGAGAAACCAGACCAGTGTATGAAAACAATCTCTTCTAACAGGAAATACCTCGTTGTTATAAGCAATAAACAAGAACTATTCGCGCAGTACGAACGACGTACATACGAGTATCTGAACGTGCTCGTCTCATATCGCATTCATTAGATTTCATTTGTCAGCGCCGCGCCGTTTCTTTGATGAATTATTCAAAGCGCACGCAATCTGTACATGCACAGAGCGAACTTTGTGCTACCTGTGATTTATCCAGATTTGCGTGAGATTGGAGATAGAAAAATCGCAGTAACGTTTTGGGAAGTTGCTTGTTTATGTATTCGAAATAAAAAGTGTAAATTTCAACTGAAATAACAGCAAATTACTAGGTTCAAATTTTTATTAATCACTCCACACAATTCCGATAACTAAAATCCAGTGTGAATTGTAACAAAGATTGGTGTCTAACGATAATGTTGCTAGTTTTTAAGCATCACAAGTTGCACAATAGTAATTTGGTAGTATAAATAAGTGTAATGTAATTACTTACAATATAGTCACGACCGGTATAAAGTATTTTATTTGTGTGACCAGTTTTCATCCAACTCCTGATAACGTCGGGGGTCTATATTTTCCAATTCCCAATCTTCGTATGCTTATTAATTCAAAATTTCTTTAAACTGCAATTTTTTAACCGTACAAGTACCCATAAATGGCTAATAACTATGTTATAGCTATGACAAAGTAAGGTAAATATTTTTTACATCCTTCAACTCTCTTACAAATAAGAATGAATACATCAGATAGGTGAAAGATACAAAATTAAGTTACGATACAAATATCATATATTAGCTGTAACGTCTCGGAAACGAATTGAATGAATACATTTAAAGCTAAAGTAAGAAATTTTAAAATTCAAAATTATCACTAATACACTTATGCACGTCAACTATGGATTGTATCACTACTTCCTAAAGATGCATTATTATGGAGGACATGAAATGGCTAATCTTTGTATATTAAAAATATTTTATTTTTTGCTCTCATGCTACGTAACATGTAACTAAAATAAAATTATCGATGCAAAAACTATCCTGTATTTTCAGATACAAAAAGCAAGAAAAAGTAATTTTCTCGAAACTACAAATGGAACTCTTAATCTCCGTCTACCTATTATTATTTTACGTGTATTTGTAAAAATGTACAACAGGTCAAAGAAACCTTTGATGCGTTTGCTTCTTTCATCGTTTACATAAATGTAATCAATACAGACGTGCGTAGGAAGAAACAAAGATAATCCTGGAGGATTTCTCGTTTTTGATCCCAATCGCGAATTTCCATCAGCAGAAATAATGCCGGACAAGACCTTCTTTGTTCACCGAAGCCCGCTTATCAGGTTTAGCAGAACTTTTCAATAAACATTGACAGAATCCTTCAGCAGCCTTTCACACCTTTGTTCTAAATCTTTTACATCTATTGTGATACGTATCTATCAAATGTATCTTATTGATTTACGGAATATGTACAAGATTTACAATAGGGATTTCAAGGGATATTGCACATTTCCAAACGTTTTCCTTTTAAAAACATTTTTGCTTTCAAGAAGTAACAACTTCTTTTGTTTATTTTTCTCAATTCTAGTTATAGATTAAGTTTCTTAACGCATATATTGTTGACGAATTTGTTTTGTTTCTTGTTTAACTTCAATTAATCTCAATAATATCGTAAAGGTCCAGCAGTGGACCTTTAAAGGCTGTTAGATAGATATATCCTAAATGTATGTTCAAGCGGACTGTACATAGTCATATGTGATTTATACAGTTATAGTAATGTGATATTACGTTTCAATGATATATTAGTGACTTCGGTAGCATTTTCACCGTAATTTATATTATTAACGGAGAGTCACATTAAAACTATTTATCATTTAGAAAAGATCGATATCATTTTATACTATCAATGTCAAATTGACATTATTTGAATAGAAACTTTGGTGAAAATCAATGTATAAATGTACATATAAATTAAAGACGAAATTTGACTATCTATATTGCTACTGGCTGTGCCCCCGTCTTTATCCGTGTGAAAATTAACGAAATGTGTTTTATTTTTTTTTGTTTTAGTGGCCTAAGTTACTACTTATTACATCAGCTACCTGCCGATAAAAGTCCCGTCAAAATCAGCCATTTCAGAGATTAGCCAAAACAAACAGACAGGCGAAAATTGTAAAAAAAAATATTTTGGTGTATGTACCGTATGTATATTCATATGCATGTAGTAAAAGCGGTTACTTCAGTATTACAAACAGATACTCCCAATTTAATTATATGTATAGATATATCTACAAATAAGATTTTTATGTACATAGTTGAAAAATGATCTGACGACAAAACCATATACGTTGTAGGTCAAGGCTGAAAAAAGGAGAAAGAAAGAGTGAAAGAGTTTAGAGCAGGACCATTAAACGACCTTTCGAAAATCCACCAGTTCCTTTTGCATCTAAAAAGTAGGTCAAAATTTTTCATCCGCTGCTGTTCGAAAAGCATGAGGATTCTGCAGCGTATGTATTTCGCGAACATCACAAAATGGCGTTAGAAGCGAGCCTTTGGATATGAAAACGTAAATTGAACTCAATAACATATCAAAGGACTCAGGCTCAAGATCCGTGAGCCTTCGTTCCGACCCATCCGGCTTTATCCTGTAGAGCTTTAGGCAGATACAATATTTTTTCACTCGAACCCATCTTTTAGACGTGTTCCATCTATTTTACACTGTTCTTGTGTACATATAATATTTCCAATACATAAAAAAATGGACAAGTAGTGATAAAAAAAATATGTACATTGAAATAATTTGTTAATATTATCATAATACTTAAATTATCAAATTTAATTCGTATCAAAATACTACAATGATCCATGTATATATTACTGCTGGTTAACACTTGATCTTTTTTTTTATTTATCCTTTTTCCGAGACGTGGACGCCATTCAAGGACCTTTCTTCCCCAACGGTTGTTGGCCCTCCTTACTATATGGTCAGCCCATTGCCACTTCAGTTCGTTCATCTTTTTATTTATCTGTGAGAAGAAAATTTACATAGCAAGTTTATACAATATCTTTTTTGAAAAGCAAGCATTTTTATTATACCTACTTCATTATGACAGGATATCTTATTATAACTTTCAGTAGCGATATGGGAATGTTCCTGCAGTATACTTAAAATTTGTTGTCTGTGATATTTTCTTTAAACGTGTACACACTATCCGAAATCATCACTTGTAACTGTATAATACATCCCGGCTGCCCTAGTTATTCTCTATGTGGCTGCGATGTGGCCAGTATCATATACAGTCTACACGATGAATGTGCGCCATACTACTGTATACTATAAAAACACATGTTTCGTGTTAATATCCGACCGTAATTCTATTGCAATTTCGTTGTAGTATAATGTCTGTGAAAAGTGTTTCTGATACATCTTAAATTGTATTAATTAAAAATAAAGTGTGTACACTCTCGTCGATAAATGACAAAAATTATTAAAAAAATAAATTTTACGAGCATAAAAATTTCATTACTTTACGGACTCACGCCTCAATAAATTCGATAAGCAACAATAATTAAACATGGGACGGTCGTTCCGGTATTTAACTGGTCAATTGTATAAATCTGTAATTTGAAAGTCGTGAAACTGAACGTGGTAATAATGAACAGACGGTGAGCAGTAAACTATGTCGCTGTTGATATCAAGTGCGACTTATTGGTCATTAGGCTGGCCGTACACAGATGCGACAAATCGAGCGAGCGACAACCACTCCTAAACTACCGATAAATAAAGCTGTTGCACATATGCTGGTGTGCAGTACTGCCTATGCTGTGCAGAGATTTTATTTTGTTTTATTTAAATACTCAATAAATTAGCAAATGAACAATTAAACACGTGTTAGTGATAAGTAATGCCAAAGTAACAAGCATTTATTTATTGAACATAATGAAATATCGCGGCACAGATTTGAGGCTTGGTTTAAACAAGAGAAGAGCACAAGAAGCGGATTGAGAAAGCAATTTTAACTAAGATAGAAGATATAAAAGGCAGACTGGCCTGTAAAAGGTTGGTAGATTCACCGAAAGAAATAAGTATCAATAACAATATTAGAGATTAATTAATTTGTTGCTAACATTACGGAATATCGTACACCTATGTTTAACTTAGGTAACGATATATTTACAACTGGAATTTGATTTTTCACTACAAATTTACGTAATATCATCGTGTACATTTACAGGAAAATACAGCTCCATGCTACAGCTTATGAAATATACGCCTTAAAATGGTAAATGATGCAGTATAATTATTTTTGTGTACGAAAGCCTTAAGCTATTATTGGGCGCTCACTAAATAATACTGGGCATTGCCGTTAAACGTTCTCGAATTTAATTTAGTAGGGAATTAGTAGGCAGTAAAAACTCCTAAATAATCCATTAAAATACAGCCTTCCACACTGTGAATGAATATTTATTACATTAAAACAACTCCAATGAAATTTCGTGTGATAGCCTAAACTTTGAACGTAAAATATCAATATTTACAATACTATTGTTCTTTTGTTGACTTACTGGGTATATTGTATAAATAATTCGTTAACTTATTTACGCGCATAAATAACCTTGTTAATATTAAGATTTTTTGTATGTATTAACGAAAGCTTAAATCCTTACCCGTGTTCTAAAGAGGAAATGGGCGTATTGTCTACCTATTGCAATATATATACAATAAAGTTATTCAAGTTGGAGTCTGGATTGCGTGGGATGAGCTTCTTCTTAACATTTGGAAATTTTCTAAACAAGTATCAACTCACATAGAAGATACGTGGGCGAAAGGAAAACAAAATATCTTTCTCAAACCATAAATTATCAAAGTATTTGTACTACTAAGAAATTTTTCTGACAATTGAAGACCTTATTACATTTACTAAAGCCAAATCATGACGAGTCCTCGTATCGGGTACATGCCCTAGAATGTGTCTTTCTATTACAAGAGGAAATGGCGTGTACCATGGGAAAAATGTGAATACAGCCAAATTAACTTGGCAACGCCAGTGGACTGCAGCCAAATTCCGCTTCAGGCCTAGAACGATGTAACCTTTCTAACCAATAAATTACAGTAGATAACAGGCGTGTACTGAATTAAGAGTTCGAAATTTTATCCAAACTGTACCAAGATTTATATCGACAGGACATAGATTTGTGTAAATAGTACTTTTAATTCAGTGCGCATGAGTTTGCATTGGAAGATAAAGTTGGCGTTTACTTCTTTCATCTACGACGTGGGAATAGGTTTTTATTACTTATTGAGACTTGCTATAGTCTTGTGAAGTGCCTGATAGTTATAGGGATATTATTTCATGAAAGCCAAACCATTCTTGTATTACTTTAGATGATTGTTCCATAATATTGATACATAGCGTGAATGAAAATCAAGTGTTACGTTAGAAGTTACAAGCTGTTGTTTTGTTTTTTTTTTCTTAGTATACCTACCTATGTTTTAAATAGATAATAATTATATTCTCGCGTGATTTTAATGTCATATAACTTCAGTGTTGGAAACAGTTTTTTGGTTTTGGTTGTTAAATTTTACTCATTATCTAGTGTAGCTAAGTATATGTCGTCACTTATATCTTCAAGACAAGAGTGAATAAGCTTTTATTAAGTTAGTACGCTAACCAACTTAAACTGCATCCCCACTTACCATCACGTGGGGTTGTAGTCAAGCATATATAATAAGTAAATTTTTTTTTTTTTTAATTTATCTGAATCTATATATCCTTCTTTATAAATATACTAAGAAAAGTTATTTTGTCAGTGGCTATTGACGAGCTTTAATGTTATCAATAATATTTTTTTTTTTTAATTATAAAATAGTGGTACTAAAATTTAAAAATTTTAATAACGATTAATGTCGAATTTCTATCAAGAAGAACATTCTTGTATATAAATTCATTCTTAATCGCTACAAACATTATAAAAAGCACCTACCTAAGCGTTACGTTAGACGTCACATTTTGAGTTATTAGTAACGAAACTTCAATACTCTATTGACTTCACTAACTATATCCTTTTCAACAGAACCGCCATTACCGATTACAATGAGTAAACAATTATTTAACTCTGAAACAAATTAAATTTAACCCACAATCCCAAACTGTATGTCTCCGTATATGGAAATGTCGCAGAGCCTAATATATCTTCATAAAACTAGAGAATAACCTATGATAGTGTTAATATCCCGGGAAGCAAGACTTATTGGTCGTTTGCCGTTTGCACAGAATAAATGGGCCAGCCAGTAGAACACTGATGCAGTACAGTAACAACAGTACGTCAGTCACGTAACTGGACTTTAAGCGAGGATTTGACGCAGAACAGGCCAGCTGAACATCAAATAATTCTTCTAGAAAGTTTTATATTTTTTATTGACTTCTTCTGTTTCGTTTTTTCATTTGTCTTAGTGTAGGGTGTCGTTTTCAGTCGCACAAAATAATAACAAATCTTATCTAGATAAAAGTAAGAACAAGAGTAAAGTGTCTAGATAAAGGCGTATTGTTCCGCATCTAGATATGTATGCTCCAAAAAATATGATTCTTTCATTAGATCCTATGGGCGCAAAAATAAGATAAATATATTATTTTTTATACGTAGGTACTATATAATATAATGAACATTAAAATGCAAATTTTCCATAAATAAATTTCCAAAAAAAATCTCTACAGGACAGAACTTAATTTCATTATTGCACATACGTGTCAAATAAATTTATTGTTTATTTAATTTATTACTGATATTTGCATGCCAAAGGTAGTATAACTATTGTCATATTCTTCTACTTTTACTGTTGCAGTGCGCTGTTCATCAGGCTACGAGAGCCACTCTTTATTAACACTAAGGCGAAAATCGTAGTGTTTTAACTGAGATTTTATGTGAAACTGCGTCTCTAGTGTAAAATAAATGTACAATCTGAGAGTTAAGTGACGTAGGTAGCAAATAAACGGAATAGCGTTTTATCTATACTCTATACTAATATTATAAATGTGAAAATGTGTTTGTCTATTTGTCCTTCTGTCATGACTCAACGGAGTGTTGATATGGTATGATTTTTTGTGTTGAGGTAGTCGGATGAATGGAGGCCATAAGCTACCTTTTATCGCGAATGGCCATGTCATTTCTGTAGGACGATCCTTACGGTAGATATTTCAGCCAAATCAAAAATAGCGTTCAACACCAAAGCGTTGCCTGGCAACCAAATATAGAAATTACCTTTTTAGTGCTGTTC
>DWPA01000799.1:0-21769 GCA_018251375.1 Calpodes ethlius
CAAACTTTTTCAAAGCCGTGAAATATCATGCTAAATCTTGTTAACTTTGAACGACTTACGTTGAATGTTTCATCGCAAATAGGTGATATAACAGGTCTTGTGAGAGCTTCAGCGACTGAAGGCCAAACATCTGAAGGACCAGGGCCACATAGCAGCGGCTTCTTAAACTGACGGTCGACTATCCTTGGTGGTTCAACTATCAACTTCGGTAAAGACATCTTTAAATTTCTGTAATGAGCGCAAAAGGAATTTATATAATTTAAAATTATAGCATTACACTATTAACATTATTCTTAACGTAAAACCAACTATGGGATACTTTGGTACAACTTTTTACGTATGCCCTGAGAAAGAAACGCGAGCGTGAAATATAAAAATTTAAGCTCAAAAATGTTAAGCGTGGTTTTACATCCGTTGGGTTTATCGACACAATCAACATACATCTGTCCAATAATTTACTTAAGCGGAAACATTTAACTCATAATTTTTTTGGCCATTTGCATTTAAATATGCTTATTACTTGCGACCTCCGCCAACAGGCGAGGGTGTCAGGGGAATATATTCCGTTTGCTGTGACCGATATTTCGAGCGAGTAACCGTGAAGTTTGGTTACGGGAATCGGGTTAATGTTTAGATTTAGTGCTAATAGGGTGGTTGTAAATTTGCTACAATGTTCTGGCGCTATCGGATGGCACATTTGGCAAGAGCGCCTCGCCCGGGGCGCGCGTCGCTTGCCAGCCTCATATTTGTTCCGCTTGCTATCGCCCGTTGTTGGTAACCGCGGTTTAACAATTGTTTTTATATGCCATTTAAGAAGAATTCGCTCGGGTGATTTCGAAATAGCGTGAGCGTAAAACGGTCGTTATCTGTAAGGTCATATGGCAGCTGAGTCGGGTGGGATGAGGTCAGAGATAAGGTTGTATTATGAGATCGGAACGTGTGACGAAATCGAGCAAGCGCAATGTTGGTCGGACAAATTGATTCAATTCCCATCCCGACTGTTGATGTGCTCCCGACGGACGAGGCGAGGCTACGAACTAGACGGGCGAATAATACGATACAAACTACGTACAATTGAAACAAAAAGCCGAGGAAAGATTGTTCTTGTGGCTAAAATACCTACTCGAAACAATTAAAAATATAATGTGAAAGAAATGCAAAACAAGTGTTAAATATAAAATAACTAGTAAGGTATTGGTATTCACAATTGATTATCTATAAAAGGTATTTTGTTCTGTTAATTTCTTTATCTTCATCGCTTCAACAAATTTTTAACATGAATGATCTCGGGAGAAGTTGCATGAAACTACTGATATGTTTCTTTCTAACTCCCAGTTACAGATATCATTTATACAGTGTGCATATACACTAATCGTAGTAACCCTTTGTAACGAAATAATATCTATTTAAGGCACTCATAACTATGACACTAATAAAATTATGCACTTATGTAAATCATAAATAATTTGATAAATTGTAGCAGCGTTAGCGTTCAAGTATTCAGAGTAAAAATCATAACATTGTTTTAATAGACAATATTAATTTTTAATATTTTAAAGCTTTCTTGATATAAATAGTCATTATATAATATTAGTAAATAACTTACTGTTTTGTGTAATGTAAATATTTTAAGCACAAAGTAAAATTTAAGTCACAAGATATAAAGTAACAGAGAGATTGTTACTTATCGATGTTCGAGGAAGTAATGAATCACTTATGCCGGTTATTAACTTATATAAAACACATCTACATGCCGTCACAATAATTATTATAATGATACTTATGTTTAAAAAAAGATAACACTATTACTTTAATGGGATCGCTTGTCGATCGATAGAAAGGTTTATGGGTAAACAATGATAAAGATATAATTACTTTGTTAGTAGAAATTTATATCTCTGTGGATATTAGTTGTTTATGGTTAATGAGTAGTATAGATATGTATTTATATTTTTGTTATATAGCACGTGTAATGGTTTTTTAACTGAACCTACAGGCAATATAAAGTCAGTCATTTCAATAATGTGAATTTTTCGAAATATTCCGAAGCGTTTAATAAACATATAAGTCAGAAAAATAAAGTGTTAAATATTACATTAATTTTAAATAGTTAATAGTTATTATAAATTTGAGTGTTGTAAACAATGTCGATAAGAAAATGTCAACGGGAATTACTTTTTAAACATCTGGCGATTTATGAAATGAACTCCTGAAACGTTCTACTTGTCAGGTATTACGAGAATTGAGAGTCTAGGTATATTTGTTACAAGCGGTCTGCGACTTCGTCCGCGTGGAAATGAACAAAAAATTTACTTTATTTTGTTTTAAGGGCCTAAGTTACTCCTTATTACATTAGCCACCTGCCAATAAAAATCCCGACTAAATCGGTCCACCCATTTCAGAGATTAGCCGGAACCACCAGACCGACAGACAGAAATGGTAAAAATGTAAAAAGTGGTTATTTTATTATTATAAACAGACAATCCAGTTTTATTAATATGTATATATATAATTTTTTATTCTCTTAACTTAGGTAGAATTCTTTTTTATTTGAAGACTTTGTCTGTGATGCTATAGGTCCCCGAATTCGATTTCCTACTTGGACACGTATATATGGCAGAAAATTGTTTGTATTCCAGTACCGAGATTTCGTGTCAAATTGTTTTGTCCATGCATCCACGACCTAAGAAATCCCAATGTTGTGGGTATAAATGCTCTTGGTTTGAGCTATGGCAGCAAAATATTAACATTTATTTAAACACGAATGAATTTCTCACTCGAACGATGATTACGACTAGAAATTTGGAGATCATGCCAAAACTTCAGCATTGTAAACTGGGAAAGTTTCGTGGTAATTTATCTTCCCAATAATCCCTTTGCAAACAAAACATGAAGCAAATTTTAAATTAAATCCCTTTCCCTCATCGACTTAATGTCCCGTGAGACTTTTCTCTGGTTTTAATTTCCGGAGAGTTTTCATTGAGGAAATAGTTTGCTGGCCACAGGGATTATGTAACTTTACGTTCTGTTGAATGTGAAGATATGAATTATGCAGTCTTTAGCAATAAGTGAATGTAGTTAAATATGAATGAAGTTAAATAAGGTTTTATATACATAAACAATTAATTGGTTATACAGACATAAGATCGTTCCCCATATTCTATCTTTCTTTCCATTGTCTTCAAATCAGTTGATTTGCAACTGTTACGAAGTAATATTGTTTGAAGCTTTACATATTTATTTATTCAGAACTTATGGTTAAACAGAAATTATGGACAGCCCCGTAGCTTAGTTGGTAGTGACCTTGCCTGCGAAGCGAGGTGTCCTGGGTTCGATTTCCAGCCGGTGCAGGTATTTATGTGACAGATAAATATTTGTTCTCGGGTCATGGGTGTTAGTATCGTGTTATTTGTGTTGTCCATGCCGCGACACAGGGAATCCTACTGCGGGGGATGAGTATGTTAGCGTTTATTTAAAAAAAAAATAGATTACTGTAAATGGCCGTCTACTACTTTAGAGTCAGGACATCCAATGAACATAGAGTTTTGGTTTTAGATTTGTAAAAAGACAATGTGTCGTATATACATAGTTACAGGTTAATAAAATATTGCCATATCCAAAAAATATTTCAAGAATAAAAAGTTCAATAAGGTAATAATACTGTAGCATGTAAGAAAATAATCTTGAATTAATGGTAAGTAAAAATGTATGGAACCTTACTAAATACGAGTCCATTTCGAACGTGACCCTTTATTATAATAGCACGCGGTGAATTTCCGAGTATTTGTCTCTGCAAAACAGTTATAAAGCTTCTGTTAGCAAAATTAAAAAATGTATTATTGGAAGAAAATAAAATGAAGTTTGGATGTTTGTAGAGGGATTTAGCTTCCGGTCAAATCAAGTCGTGAAGTACCAATTAGTAAAATGCCGAGAGCATTTGCGATAAACTGCAGGAAAATTAAAACAACTGAGAAAATATTGTGCTGCGTGATGAAATATGGCAAAAATTCAGCTGTAAAAACAGTCAGCCAGTGGAGTGCATTAGTTCAGCGTTTCTCAAAGTTTTAATGCTTTCAAGAAACACGTTTAGTTTTAAAATTTATTGCTTTGCTAATTTTGTCTATATAGTCAATGGATATTGGAAGGATAGCACGTAATTGTACTACTTAATTTAAAAATTACAATTAATTACTGATACATTAAATTACATATATATAATTAGGCAGTTTGATTTTTTTTCGTTAAATGTTTAAATGGGGTTTAAGTAAAAGAAATGACAGTAAAAATATTGTAATCTCATATTATTATTAAAAACGAACGGAAGAAAAACAAACTAATATACAATTAAAAAAGTATTGTGGCTTTTTCAAATCGTTTTTTTTTCTAATATTTTTTTAATATCTATAGTATTATGATATAAAAAAACTAGGACGTCATCAGATATTCTATGAATTTCACATGTGAAATTAACATAATATTAGAAATATTGTTACCCATAGTTATTATGTTGGCAAAAAAAATGTATATTCTTGTGATACAAGTTTTAGAACCACATGAGCAGTCGATTTAAGACGAGCATTACTCTGTGGCCATTATTTTTACAGTTCGTTTGGCTGCGTGGCCGCCGTAATTCCAGTTAGACTCCACCGTTTCAGGAAAGCGCGTCGAATGATTTTTATGAATGGGTATTAAGATCGAAAGTTGATAAATTCTAGTATTTTTAAGATTAAAAACGACTGTAGTCGTCCGACTAAATCCTCGTGCTTCAGTGCCATATTTGTTGAAGCTATATAAAATCAAATGCTGAATCTTGCCATACTATGCATAAATGACGAATTGAAACTAATTTATTTGATCGCCATAAAATTTACTTTTTTCGTGTAGCGAATAAAAAATAAATAAATAAAATACTCTGTCTTATTTCTATCCTTTAGTAAAGTTATCGTTGTAACTGAGGATCCGTCGAGCATACTTCACCTCGCTATACACTGAATTAGTGGAGAGTTCAGTGACCAACCAAAGTATCTAAAGTTTATTAGCCGCCAGAAGCCTCCCGACATCTTTAAGCAACTGTTATCTAATGTTTGAAGCCACAAATGAAAATGAAATAACCGAGAATATATATATATATAGTCTTACATAATATGTTACAAGTGTTCTGTATAATTCTCTAATGATTAATGTGTAATTGGGCGGGTGCTAGTGGTAATTTTTTTAAGGGCTTCCTTGCTTCAGAGGACACGTAAAATCGTATATATATGTGTTAAAATATTTTGTTCTACGATCATTACATTCCACCCTTTAATGAGTAAAACATATATTATCGTAGAACAAATTTTTTAATATCTGTCATACCCATGTTCACAAATAAAGAAATTTGATTTCATTTGAACATTAAGCCCACATTTTGTGCCATCGTTAAGGTATAATACTCATATTATAAATGCGAGAGTGTTTATGTTTTTTTGTTTGTTTGGCCTTCTTGCACGGCGGAACAGAGCGTCGCTGGGATATGATTTAACTATCTGTTGGGAGGGCCACTAGTACTATAGGCTACTTTTTACCGGAAAACAATATCTTATTTTTATGGAAAGATTCAATACAAGGTATATTTATGTATATTTAGCCAAATTAAAGGAAGTGTTTAACAACAAAACGTTGCCTGGCAACCATTGATAGAAATAAATTGATAACCTATTGATAATTTATTGCTGTTCTTTTCACACACGCGGAGCCGCCGGTAACGTCTAGTAAAATTATAAATAAATAAATAAATCATCCACCGAATACAGCCTATCCAACGATTACAGTTAATTAATAACTACAGTTAGTTAATTAACACTTAGGATTAACTAAAATAGCCGAACAGAACGCTTTTATAAATTCTGAGTTGAATTTATTTATTTATTGACCACTTTATTGACCACAATATCACGGTATAATTGTCGAGGTTAATGCTTAACGCATTATCTACCAGCTAACCATTAGGCCAAACAGATATTCATGAAGAGTGGTATTATACTATAGCGGTATTATACTATAGGTATGTTATAGTAACTAGAAGCTACTACGAACTAAATTAAGATCATGCTTTAGTTTCCTTACATAATCTATACTAATATTATAATTGCGAAAGTGTTATTGTTTGTGCCGCTCTTTCATGGCGTATCGGAGCGATCTTATTGTATGATTTTTGGTGCGGAGATAACTGAGAGGATGAACAGTGCGAGAAAGTATCTCATTTCTGTGGGAAGATCGATTATGATGTATAATTCAGTCAAATTAATGAAAGTGTTTAGCAACCAATGATAGGAAGGATATTACAACTTTTTTGTTGATGTTCATTTTCACACGCGCGTTACGCATCTACATCTAGTATAATATAATTGTAAAACGAAATAAATCCGAAACTTCATACAACTAACACATATTCCGGTAAGTTCTAATACTATATACTTGTATAATAAAGAGCGTATAGCTTGACAGCTGTAAGCGATCGACTTTGTTAAGCAACTTTGAGCATGGTTGAAAGTTGAATATTATATAAATAAACCATTAGTAAAGCGCTTCCATACACGTTTAAAAATTGCCAGTTCTTTCAGTAAGACTGGCTTTAAGCCACGTCGAGCAATTTATGACGATAAAAGAACTTTTAACTCTAGTTCGGTTATTAAATATTAAGGTATCTATCTGTTATATATTTAAGGTATCATCTTATATATCTTTTTTTATTATGTCTTTCCCGTATCTTCGTTAAGAAATAAACAAATAATTCATCGAGAAACAGACAGAATTCTAAAGAGCATTGATAAGGGATTCATTGTGTTAATACATTCAATCAAAGGGATAGCCTATTTTCAAATATTTTACATGTAAAAATACATCTATTTCAATCTCATTATACTATATGTGTAGATTATGACTGTACACAGTTTTTATCTTGTTAGCATGTTAAGATTTGAGTACAAGTTGGCAAATTTTCAGCGGTATACGGTAAGTACTGGTATTGACTCGTCTGTCTTGAGAGTTCAGTTAACTTTATAATTAGTACTGTTAGTTTTACAACTAAATTGTTAGGGTGTAGGCGTGTAGCTCTTTCATTGACAAAGATAAATGAAATTTGGGCTATGTAACAACCTTACATGTACTAGTATTTATGTCATAAAATGTGTGTTGTATTGAGTATCTATATCTGAGCAGCAAGAAGTTTATTTATAAGAAAAGTTATTTATAGTATTTATACAATTACACAATACATTCTTTATTATACAATACATTCTATTGTATTATTTTATTTTCTTTTTAAGATTTTTTTAAGGTAAGATTAGAACTTGGTTACTATGTTTCTTTGGGACAAATCTTGCATTCTGAATTACAAGTACTTCCTCTTATTTTATGAAGTTGAAATTTTACATATTGTTCTAGTTAGGATGACAACGCATTTTTGTCCGAACATGATCTGATATTCCGAGTATATTCAATTTATGCTTTTGGCGAGGGAAATAATCAAAGGTGATTAGCACGGCTGTTAAATTTTCTGCAATATAATAGCGTGTTTATATGTAATAATCTGAGTTATTTGCACTACACACTGAAATGCTTGACCTCACTATGATATGAACCATCAGATTTTTAGCAAAATATTTGGATTTTTTATTGTATTTCACAGTATTAATTTAACCTCGGCCCTAAGAATGGTTCTGTAACTATAAAGATAAATTTACACATGGATATGTCATACTAAAATGATCAAACTACTTTTACCCAACAAAACCGAGTATAGTTTCTAGATTTTAATGTAAAAACTTGTTATAATAAGTTGGTAACTATATATATTCCTGAGGAAGTGTACTGTAATGAAGTAAGTTGTAGATTCCTCCTCGCTAGTTGACGGCGAGTTTAAGTTAGGCGAAGTTTCCGCATTTTCGAATGAGCGCGCTCACGACAAAGATTTTGGTTTAGTTTTATGACTTGCCGCTGTTGTTTTAATTGAATAGCTCGCGTGATTCCCCCTTAAACATTCTGATTAAGACATTGAAATGAAAGACGGATTAATTGTACAAAACAGAAGAAAGACATGATAATTTGATTCGTAGTTAGAATGGAATAAAGCAAGTTAAAACGTGTAATAGACTAATATTAAAGTTTGTCGATTTGATTCTTGTGATATGTTTTTTTTAAGCTGTTATGTTTTAGATATATTGATATAAATAGCCCATAAACTAATGATCCGTCTGATGGTAAGTGGCTACCTCTGCTGGTGGGCATTAGCAACTTCAAGGTCATTAACAATGCGTTGCCGGCCAAGGAGAGAGAAGAAATAAAAATATGTCATATGTAAACATTTACCACAGAGTATAGACACATGTGTTATTTTATATTTGCGAAATAGTTTGTACTTTCATGTTCATTTTTTTTTCATGCTCAGCGATTTCAGTTAAAACGACAGATACCTAACACCCTGTATTTGTTAAGTATACTTTTAGATGAATCAATTTATTTGCTATAAGATTCTCAGAATAACTTAGATAATTTTATTTGCGATGTAATTTAAAGAACTCGCAGTTCTCGGTATCGGAGTAAACCAAGAAATGTTAGACAATACTGGCGATCGTCCCCCGAGGCGGCTGAGTACGAATCCAATTATTTTCCTGTGGTGCCGCCTGGCGGCTTGTAATTGATTTATTTGTTCATTTCTTACACATGCTCTTAACTTCGAATTGTCTTTATTATAGACGCCGTGTTTTCTGATCAAATGATACGATATCTGAATACATTGTAGTAAAAACGTGGTCATATTTTAATCACACATGGCTGTTGTCTCTGGAAAATGTAATTGTGTGATTGAAAAATGTTTGATGAGTTTCGTTTCTATTGATTATATAGTGTTAAGATGTATAATCTTATATTTTGCAGAATTTTTGGACGCTGCATATTTTCGTTCTAATGAAATATAGTTTTTAATCTCTCTATTCATAATCTCAGGATAATTTATTATTTTTAGTTATAACAACTAATATAATTATAATGTCGGGACATTTTGGCAGTTGCTAGGCAACTTATCCAGAGATTAATGACAAAAACTAGGAATCGCTGCCATGGCAAAATTTATTCAATATGACGAGCATTTACTTCAAGCACATTACCAAAACCTAATAAAAAAAAATAATTGATTAGTGAAACCATTACACATATCAAAATCCTGCGTAACAAAGATTTAGAATGAAATCTGTGGCATAGATTAGACATAAAGTTAAAAGAAAGATATAAAGCATAAAACATAAAACATATTTAATCTTTTGTCATTACCACAGATTATTAACATTGGCAGAGTGAGCAGTGAAGTTTGAAGTGGGTTGAACTTGATAAAACCATTAATCTATGTGTCTCGCAGTTGTGATACTTTAGAAGTTTTTGTCTATCACTAGCCTCATGGCCACAACTAATAAACTCTCACACATCTACGAATTTCGAGAAAAATACATTTTACAGTCGACAAAAATTGTCTTATCAAAAACTGTTATTATTGAAACAAATAATGAAAAAACAGACTAAAACTTTTTTTATACCTATAAGTTAATTGGTAGTATAGAAATATTAAAATTTTGATCCCCCGCCGCTAATTATAGTGTATACAATAATATAATCTAAAAATAAATTTAAAATAAAATTCATTTGCATAATTTATTATTTCTATACCTCATTTAAATTTGTTTTACGTTTTAATAAATATCTAGTGACAATGCGCAAAATTTAAAAGATAAATCCTTTATTTGTAATTTACAAAGTAATTACAAAAATATATTGTGTAATTGTTAAAGGAAAAATGTTTTTATGAAAATTTCAGTCTCGAGGTTTAATGATGAACGCTTTTGATTTCATCGAAAAAATAATATAGGTATTTGTATATATTTTGATATCTATACTAATGTTATAAATGGGAAAGTGTATTTATTTGTTGTTCTTCCACGACACAACGGACCATCCTTGTTGTATGACTTTTGGGGAGGAGATAGTTGGGAGGATGAAGAGTGCTACTTTTCTCAACGAAAAAACATCTCATTTCTGTGGAAAAATCCCTTACGATGTATATTTCAGTCAAATTACAAAAAGTGTTTAATGACAAACCATTTCCTGTCAAGCAATGATAGAAAGGAATTGACACCATTTTTATTATTGTTCTTTTTTACACATGGACGAAGACGCGGGCAATATCTAGCAATATCTATCGAACTAAATGATCTCCAGGACTTAATAATATCGTGTATCGTAGTGGTATGTTATGATACTATTATACCTATGATGCGATTAATAATAAAATATGTAGGCGGCAGCACTTGTAATTAATCTGTACAAAAGGCTAATCTAAGGCAACTATTAGTAATTTGGCGCGCTATTAATAGACAAACAAGATCGGTATATGATACGGTATATACGATGTTTCTTTATATGTCTGTAGAATTAAATTGTTTTGTCCTACTGACGTACCTACAATGTGAAACCAATGTCTTTTTAACAACGAACTATTTTTTTGAAGATGAGTAGAAAATCACATAAATAGTTACCGAATACTCTTCCGCTACAAATATTATAGTTGAGTCCATAATTGCAATATCAATATTCGAAATTCGTAGCGAGATCAAAACAACAATATCAAAACCGTTACGGACTCGATATTTGCTTTTTCGATTCAACATGAAATTTAACATTTCGAACTGTTTTAGCTTGGAGTGCGCATCGATGCGTGTTTTCCATGAGCGTTTTTTATTCAAAGAAAATGTAATAATAACTAATATGAAATATGGAGTAAAATTTTCATGAACATTCACTATTAAAATGTTTTTGTCATTTTTATTACAAAGTTAGGAAGAAACATATTTACTTCATAAGTCAACCATACGACTAAAGCTTAAAGAAATTACAGCGAGAATCAAATTTAGATGACCGCACTGGTCATGTAACCATTTATTTAATAGTAACATTGCACGTATGCTATTTACATGTCACTTTCATTACTATGCCTTTACTATTGAACGCCATATCAAGAAGATAGTGGGATTCCGGACATAGGCGTTTAAAAACTCTTAATGCTTCCCGGTGGACATTGACGAATGCCCGCCAGTGTTCCGCAGACAGACAGGACAGCGACATGTCCGTTATATCTTGAATTGTGGTCATTTCATTTATCACCTTCATCTTGGTTGCTACTTTCCGTTAACGTGCCTTTTCAGACACTTGAATTGGATAAAAAAGTACCGAAAATTCAGTTACGATTTTGTATAAAAACTGAAGCAGTTTTTATTGAATGATTTATAGAACTAAGCTCTAATTTATCTTGTAATATTACTCAACTAGGTTAAATATTGTAGGTCAAGTTTGAACCGCACTTGAACAACTTTTGAAAGATAATTTTATTCAGTTTCAATAACCATCAATTTATCCGATAACCCGATCTCGTAGCAAAATTTTAATTCTTGATTCAAATTTGTTCAAATTCAATAGTTCAATCTTCAATTCATAAGTTATAACCTAATTTAAATAAGTGTATTAATTTTTTGTTAATAAGGGTATTAATTAGCGCGCTAAATAGTTCCCGCCATTATATAATATTAGTTTTAACGCTATAGGAGACAGATATTATGGCGGGAACTTTATACGCATACGCAAATAAAATTGTACAAAGAATTCATGTTTTAGAAGTCTTTAACATTAATGTGATATTAGCAGAGGATGTATCAAATAAGAAAAGTCGTTTGTAACAAGTAAATTTTCAACAAATTAATTTCATTCTTGACAAAACGTTACATAGTAAAATTGGGATTCTTCCACGAGCAATTAAGGGTTGCTTGCATGTGCATAATTAAAATACCTAATTACTCTTAAGGCCGACATGCGATAGTGCCGGCGAGGAATGTGTTAGACGAAATTAGTATGGCTTTGTCGAAATGGAACATGATCTGAATAATTTTTCATGTCCTTACTGAAAATTAAAACTTGTTTCTAGGTTGTGCGGAAAATTTTCGGTTTTAAACATGATTTTAAAATTTATTAATTTTTGTAGTAAGTCCAGTCATGTCCAGTTAATGAAATTATCGATACTTAATATAGATAGACTATACATTCTTTGATTCAAATATCGAATGATTGTTTTAAAATTCCAATTTCAAATTTATTTCCATATCAAACTACAGATTTGTAATGCAAAATTGATTGTTCACTTGATTTTGCTCTAATATTGACAGATTTACGACCACGATTATGTTTTATAATAAAAATACAGATTTTTTTATTATTCTGCACATGTAATCAGCGCTGCATATAGCTTGTATATATTGTTTAATGTGTTGGAATGGGAGTTTCTGGTATCAAATTTCTCTAGTATTAAAAAAAAACAGCTCCAAATATGTCATACCATTTAAGCTCTAGTTATCAATATATAGCGTGAATTTGGACTTCTTCCGTCCGTCTGTATTAATTGGCATAAAATGAACCCCATACAGGACAATAAATTGACATCAATAATCCTTTAATATTATATAGAATGTCCTAAACAATAAGTAGTCTTAACATACTAAGTACTGTGTCTGACATTGCCGACGAATTAACAAGAGCAACAGGAAGTTCCCGAGGGAGACATTATAATGATTTACTTGAATTATACTGCCAAGAGCTGAGAATTTTTTGTATTATTGCTTTCTCAGTGACACGAGTACAATATACTTTTACGGAATCATAACTGTATAAATCACTTCTTCTTCTTCTCTAATATATAAAATGATTGTTTGTCTGTATGGCCTTCATACCATCGTAAACTATGTATTTGATCATGTGATGATGTTTAGCAAAGTTGTTGTGCATAAGCCCACGAAGATTTCTGAGTTGGTACGTCCAATTTTCGATAGGTGGCGCCACTGACAATACCTTATTTTAGTTTTTGGCATAGCAACGCGCGCAGGGGATATTTCCATGGGATTTTATCATTTATATTATAATTTAGCTGCTATTATTGAAGATAAGGTCTTTACAAAGATTGATCAGGGTGGCTTTGAACTCAACTATTTACTACAAAGAATCAGGTAAGAGCTAGCACCATTATTAGGGGCGGCAGATTTAACTTAAAGATGGGTTAACTTTATCCTATAGAGCACTGAAATATTAGTCTGTGCGGAGCTGACGCTGCGTACAATAGTTTTCGTATACTGTTCTACTATCTGATGACACTGGCCAATTTAAAAATACGTTGGGATTCGTATTATATTTTTAAGCTTTTGTGTATGTCAGAAATTAATTAATATTATAATGATAACCGTTTTTACTACTTACATCAGATGGTAAGTGGCGTTGTAGTCATTGTAAAGCACAGTGAAAGTCCTTTTTATTAATACCCGCGATGGATTTTAGACGGTATATGCATTTGAGGTGAGAGGATATTTGTTACCAATGTTACCATTTATCTCCAAAACTATTGGTTCGATTTTAATGCAGTTTTCAGTGATGGGTTTTGATTTGATTGGTGCATGTCTTTACATAGGTTTTACAGTAACAACTCACTAGGGGGTGCTGCAGTAAACATTTGCAACTTAACAAGTTATGTTTGAAACATATCTAACAAACGTACAAGAACAATTATATGTAGTTAATAAAAATATTTTTCAGAAACGTCTTAACCGTCGTGAGTTTTTTCAAAATTCTTATTTTTTTTTCTTGTTATGTAGATATACTTGTAGAAATATTAACGGTTATTAGGTTATTCGATATTTAATAATCTCTTTCAAAATACTCTAAAAGCTCCTAAATCAATGTTACATGCATTTAAACTGAAATCATCGTGGAGTCATTCTTGTTTTTCCTACTTTCCAACTTTTCAGCATACACGCGGATGTCACGACGGACCGAAGTTGCGGCTAATGAATATGTGATGATATGAATATTAAATTACTAAATTACCATCCACGTGTAACCAGTACATCCTTTGTGAAAGTTCGTTGATATATTATGATGTAATACTTGAACCGTCAGCTAGTGCGACTTTTATGTGGGGGTGTATGATACATATCATAAATCTAACTGATCGATGTCTGGACGGAGGGTACTCGAGAAAAACTATTTGGGCGTGTGTATAAAGAAAATAGATCTTAATGATTTTTTTAATTTTTGCCTATTTGTCGTTGCGATACTGCTTATAATTATATCTTTTGTTTATATACATATTATGATGTAATACTCTAGTCCGTAAGAGACGTATTCCAAAAAAAATACATATCTGTTAACGCAATATATTATCACTAAATTTATTTTATAGCAATGAATGATATAGTTTATCCCTCGCTCTTCATTCGTGTATTGTAATGATACAATTGTTTTTTTTTTTAACTTGGGGTAAAACTTGACTATGTTACATTAATCGATCGGTTTATATAAAAATATATGTACTTGCCATGTTTAACCAAAGAATATTTTTTAATGTGCGATTGATAAGAATATTGAGCCAGAATTACATTCTTCTTATTTTCGTTATTTTTTATTCTTCTTTTTCATTTACTTCTATCGATATTCAACGAAATCTCATAGTGGTTAATACTTTGTAAACATATCATGGTAGTGTATATGGGTTATTAAACTTGATTCAGTGAAACAATTGTGTCTGAAATATAAACAAACCACCTCAATTATACTCAGTTCAACTTACTCTGATATCTAATTTCCTGTTTTTAATTACTTTCAAATGTAATTACTGTGCGTGATGTTAGAGCCGAAGTTATGACTTTTGATTAGCAATAAATTTGTTAATATTGTAACGTATTATTAATAAAGTAGTTGTTTGTTGTAGAAGTCTGTGTTAATAATAATAATAATAAATAAACACTAACACACTCATACCCGACCGTTATTCTATTTATATCGTTATTTATCTGTCACATAAATATCTGCCCCGGCCGGGAATCGAACCCAGGACCCCTCGTTTCGCAGGCAGGGTCACTATCAACTAGGCTACGGGGCCGTCAATGATTGCTTAGTACTCGATTTGTTCTATTTTTAAATTGTATATTCAATTCAACGTACTTATTATTTTTACTTTTTCTTTTTCATAATCTACTTTTAGTAGTTATTAGTTTTAAATTTCTTGTTGTTGTACCTATTGGTCCTATTGATCATGGGCACCATCTAGGATTACTTACAGGTTACTTATTTGTATCTATTATATATCTATACATACTAATGAATTATGTTTTTACAATTTTTTTGTACTTAGCCGATAATAAGCAGGCGAGCTACTTGAGGTACGGAGTCATCTTCATCCATGGCTCTAAAAGTATCACCGATTCGTTACCAGCCAAAAAAATGGAATTGGGTCAAGCCTTCTCAGTCCTGATTAATACAGGTCATTAATAGGTACAAGCGGCTATAAACTATGTACACGTAAGACTAATAGTTGTAATATAAATCAAATTATGACTAAAAATAGCAGCCACATAAATAAATTTACAATAAAAAGAATATTCTTCCACATGTAAGTCAACGACTCTTGAAACCCTCTCACGAAGAGCAACCCTCCCTATACAGCGGGCGATAGTCCGAATATGTTATAAGAACAACTTTACCTTTATATATATTGAGCAAACTTAATTTTTTTTGGATGTACGATTATAGGTATATATATGTAAATGATATTCAATTTGTCGGTCCTTTTATAGGTGTAATATAATAGAGAAATATAGTAATATATTATTTATATACAGGTTATATTTTTTATATAAACATAAACTTATTAATAAGTTGACGATGTCCCCTTCTACTCCCAAACTTATTTTGTCATTCAAACGTTTTTATTTTGGGATGAATTCATTTAGATTTAAGACATGAAGTGTATTATTTCTCTCTTGTCTAATTTCAGCCTCTATTATGTGACCTGCGTGGAAAACGAATACTCAAAAAGTTTAACCAAGGAATCCCAATTATCATAAATATACGGTGAAGGTACTTTAAAGGAGATCTTCTAATAATTATATCACGGTACTCAAAATAAGAGATTAAAATACATTGAACCAATGTATTTGAGTTCGATTGGACGATATTCCGATTTCGCCAATAGCAGATAGATATTTTTATTGGAGGCGCCGGCTTCACTCGCGGTTTGTTATCAGAACGTCTGAAGCGGTGCATAACGAGGAGACGGAGACAAAACCCCCCCTTTGTATTCCACTCCACATGTACTCGAAATAACAAGGGCTCTATTTTCAATTCCTCCATCGCATTCCGCGGTTTTATAAGCATAGGGGTGAAGCGCTACCCTTGAAATGCATAAAGACTTTTTGCATATACGAGCAGTTTATATTGTGTCAGTTTCTCACAAAGCGATACGTTTACGAGAAAGGAATTTCAAATAAATAAGCGCCGTAGTAAAATACTTGACAATTTTATTGTGTTAATTTTGAAATACTCGTAGTATTATCTCGCTCGTCAAATCTAGTTTTATCTCAGTACCGTTTCAAGCAGAGCTAATGGATAAACGTTTAGTTGAATCTTTTGACAAATAGCTGCAACCGTAGCACTCGTAAAACAAAGCTTCATTGAATAGCTAGCGCTTACAACGATCGTCAATTTAACGAGCGAGATATAATGCTAACTCCTTACTGACGGCGTGGCGTTTCATCGTCGACGAATTCATTATATATTCAACTATAGGGTAACAATGTTAATACGTACAGAGACTGGATACTGACATTTATCATCGAGACAAAGGGTGCTTTCATAGCCCCGTTCGTGAGGTGAAAATGTAGACTTAGTAGCTCCCATGCTGTCGTTAAGTGAGCGCTTACTACACTCTTATGACGGTGTAAGCATAATTGCCTGGAAGGTATTAAAACAAAGCGCTCTCATGACTCATGAAAATATTGCGAGCTATAAACATTTATTGAACTTCTAGATTGACCTTCGACTCGAGAGCAAACAGATTAAGTACCGTAGAACGATGAAATTGGTGAAATTTCCGGATCTTTACGATCTTTTCTATAATTGGAGCCATTGTGCGATTTGATTTTCAGGGACCTTCTCGCATTCACGGAAACTTCAAAGTAATAAACTTGTTCTTTCGATGAATTGCCTTATTCCGAAGTTAATCACGAGAGAGTGAAGCGAACTTGGCGTGCCGGGTGAAACGGCGTTTAAAGAATGAACCAAGTTGTTTTGATTAATTTCGTTCGATGCGCTGCGCTATAAAAACTTGTATCTAGCTTGCTTATCACAGCCCCTTGATGTCTCATTGCTGGGCTTGGGACACCCAACGACATGGCCAAGTGGTATGTGATAGATGTCAAATACATTTTTAAAAGCAAGTGATCCCGGCGTTTTACTACTTTACACCGCTGCATTTATGAAGGAATCTGACAAATGGAGGGTTTTTCGAATGTGACATTTACTTGTACCTAAGCTATTGTTAATAAATTTCTTATCCATAAAAGTTTACAGGATGTTCAAAGAGAAATCTTGATTCCCCTATCGGGAAATTACAATGTTTTTAATATTCTATTAAAAAAATACAGCACATTCTGTCGCTGTCATATACCGTCCGCTATTCCCGTTTACCAATTATTTTTGTAACTAAGTGCCAAACGAGATTCAACTTAATTACTTTGTTTATTTACTGTTTCCACATACATGGCTGATGTGATTTTTTGTTCTGGCACTATTAGTTAGAGGACAAACGGATATAACATAAAACAGACTACGAAAAATCAAATATTGTTTTTATTTTATTTACCGTTTTTCAGTTGCTACAAAAATATGTTTTCTTGTTTACTAAACATTGTGAAGTCAATTAATAAAAGTGGATTTATTCTGTAACAGAATAACGAATGAAGTGCCTTGTGGCTTAATGGATTCATTAAGAAAATTATGCGTCGTCACGTCAGTGTTCAAAAGGGTGAAAAAATAAAACATTGATGCAATTACAGGTTCCCAATGCACTGTTTATGTAGGGACGTATGTAAGTTAAAAATAAATTAGTAATTGTATTAATGACGTAGGAAGTAATGATGTAAAGTTCTCTTCAGTCTGTATTAGACATTTTTATTCTGATTTGTACAATACAGTCCGCTACGTTTAAAAATACCAAGCCTAAGTCTCTTATCCTCAATCCAATCATCTTTCAAATGGTTTGTAGAAAGGTTTATAACGATGAACATAGGCCAGGATGAAAGCATTCACGTATAAAATGAATACACTTTTCTAAGACAAATCTATCGGTAAGTACCGATAGTACCTAAACGTATGCAAATGGACTTTATTGTAACTGTTTATTGAGATATATATTTATGAAAATGGGCGGATTTATTGTGTTATAATATTTTGTAATAATCAACCCTGCGAATGATGAGAAGTATTATAAAATAGTGCTATTTTGTGATAGTTATTTTATTCGAGTTCAATTCCTTTTAAAATCTTGTAATAAAAAAGATTTATGTTCCAATTGTTTTCGATTGAAATAATATATACTATTAATATTTATTATCATAATAACTCTTGAAGGCATTCATTGTTAAAAACTTTTGTGAATTGTGAGTTGTTGCGCAATATATGTAATATCAGCTTATAAGCTCACGAGGAAGTGCCAATGGTAAAATTTAAGAGCGATGCTGATTCAGAGAGCTGATTGTTATTTCTGGTAACCCTAGGTCAGAATTCTTTGACATAAAAATCTCTAGCTTTCGAGTTGGTCACTCATTCCTTCATCCGTCGCCTATGATTTAATTTAAATAGTATTAGTTAAGGCCCATTAGGTTTAAGTTTATATAAATTAAGTTTTAAATTGATTGCATGTGATGTACTGGGGTATTAAACTCCTACCTCGTTGTGTGTAATTAAGTGAACACTGTAATCTGCACGAGAGATGTCTTGGACTGAGATTGATTGGATGTACTCTATTAAATGTTAGGGTTGATTAAAACAGCCATCTAAACTGTTATCCCACTGTCTCGAACACTGGCATTATAAATCAGTATCTTACAGTTTTGATATTAAAGCCCCCCTTTGCCACAGAATCGTTTTAATATAACACGCATTTTATTTCAATGTAGGAAAAGAAAGTGTAAAGGTAACGATGGGTAAGTTTTTGAGATACAATTAAATTAAGCGTGACGCAAAATGCTTAATTTTAAACGATTTATACTTATTACGTTAGGAACAAACTTTTAATCGCTTACTTTGTAATTTTTTTTTTATATACAATTATTCGTGTAATCATAATGTTATGCATTTATTTCTAGCATATTATTATATTCTATTATATTGTGGTGTATTCACCTGAGCGACATTTAAAAGTACATCAAACTGGATCATCTTTAAACAAGACCGTCATTGAAGTCATCTTTATTCAAAAACTAATTTTGTTACTGAGATATACTGGAACTATGTTTTATGTGAATGGTCACTTACCGTTACGGCCATGTTTAACTATAAATTGGCGATGTCGACCGCTAACCAATTCGGTACTCTGTGTATATTAATTCACTTAGAATAGTACCTACCGCTTAGAACCGCAACAGTCACTTAATGTGTAAGGAAAAGCTTTTAAAGACTACTTTGCTAAGATGATAATGTTGCCATGCATGGAAAAAATAATTTTCCCCATTTCCCCATTGTAGGTCTTTCCCAAGACATACAATACACAGAGCCTTCGATATTGTGAGTAGAGCGGTATATTGAAATGATAAAAGTTCAAAAACAGCGGTGCTTTTCAAATATGGCAGGATTTGGTGTACTCGCTAGCCAGGTTTTGACTGACGTATGAATGTAAATAAAATTATAATTTCGAAAGTTATTTAGTAGTATTTTATAACAGCGTGTCTAAAAAGAGGTTTCATTTGAAATTAAAAGCTGTCACAGACAATTGTTATATGTTTTAATAAAGATTACTGATAATTGTGTTAGTAATATTTTATATATTTGTAATGTTGTATGTATATAAAATATAAATATTGAGAAATAGTATACCATGTACAAAACATTAGGAACTTGACACTTTTTCGTTTGCACTTAGATGAATCGTTATTTTTCCGGATCGGGAATAAATACGATTCGATTCACTTTTTCAGTATCCCAGAAATTATTATGACCATATATATCTTACACTTATGAATCGTAAAAAATGGCTTAAAACTATGAACATTTATCCGTTCGGTTTTAGGCAGTATTTGATATATGACGGCTCCGTAGTTGGTAGTGACTGCCTGCGAAGTGAGGGGGCCCCGGGTTCGATACCCGGCTGGGGCAGATATTTATGTGACGGATAAATATTTGTTCTCGGGTCATGGGTATTAGTGACGTATTATTTGTGTTGTCTATGCCACCCGCGACACTGGGAATCCTACTGCGGGGGTATGAGTGTGTTAACGTTTATTTGTTTTGTTTGATTGTTTGTTTATGTTTAAGTGATAATTAATTTAAGATATAGCGCTTTCTAGTGAACTAAATATTATTTTCTTTCTTTCTATGATACCGAACTGTCAAAGCCGTTAAACTAATTAAAATTAGGAAACACCACAGAGTAAAATATTCAAACTTAATCCTGTAATACTTGACAGAGTTATGCTACGTAGCCGGTAAATGGACACCAGAAATTTGCTTTGTAGAACAGTTCATCTGTTAATTTTAAGCTTCAATTTGCATAGTGTAATAGTGCTCTGCCTTGTTGCTTTAAATTCAAGTAATAAACTGAATTAATATTGTTTATACCAGGTCTTATTAAAATGGGGGTCCATGACATATTTATCGGGTTCAGCCCGTCAGTTTAATATTTTAATTCGAAATATTGCGAGGTACTCCGCGCATAAATGAGTTATTTTTTTTGACAATGCTCAAAGTCTATTTAAAGTTTAAGGACCACATTTGATTTAAGCTGGACTTTTAACAGGATGTTGATGACGTTAATGTATTAATGAACCTGCCCGAAGACTAAAATTTAAATTGAATTATAAGATTTTTCTGTATAAATTAAATAGAAATTTCTTAAACATTTAATATCATATTATACTAATAAATTAAAATTTTAAAAGCCTTTAATGTTGCCTGTGAATGGCAAATGAAAAGGCTGTTTGATAAAGACAGTTTCAAGCATATCATAATTATTCTTTTTTAAAAATAACAGTTTTATAATAATAGATAAATTCAGCAGACAAATAGTTTCAGTAAAATTTTAAGTATTGTATGTCATTTGACAAATGGCAATAACTCTAATATGACATTTGTTTATTGAACTCCTGATCCTGAGCCAAAATGAAGGCAAGATTAAGTAAAATTAATTTAAAAAAGTTATATATCTTAAAGTACTTCTCTACGTACAAAACGGTTTGTTATTAACTGATAATTTTCTTCGCTAACACGATAAATGGTCTGCCTATACGAGCCTTTGTTTAAAACATTTATCAAAGAAAATATTATCTTACGGAAACAAAAACTCACTACGTGTTTTTGGGGAAAATGTTACATAACATTAAGGCTCAAAATAATATAGTATCAGTTTGGGATTGTATCTGTTTGTCTGTTTGTGTATAGTCTGTCTCCGAATGTAGTAGATGTTAGAAATCGGCAGTAAAATTGAAATTCATAGATTCATCCTCATCATTATCATCAACATCATAACCCATATCTGTCCCATTGCTGGACTTGGATGTCCTCAAACATTGAGTGTGGTCCAGACCATAGTCCACCACGCTGGCCAAGTACGGAGTGCTGATTACGGAGATATTGTCGTAAAGTTAGGTAGTAGGCA
>DWPA01000800.1:0-21767 GCA_018251375.1 Calpodes ethlius
GTGATAACATACATAGTTCTGTTGCTAATAATAACATAGTAATTCTTTTTACAATACTTAGAGGACTTACCGACTAACAACAGTCCTCCAACGTTTCTATTTAAAGATTGTCACAAGTAGTTGACGGGCGGCAGGGGATGACTACAAGTTCATATCCAATAAAAAAACAATCCTATACAATTAGCGTAGAGTAACTCCATAACTATTACCAATTATAAAATCTAGATACTTTTAAGTCAAATATCTTATACTTTTTATACACCTGAAAAAATAATCGATGATTAACGTGATATTGGTGATCGCAGTCACTCATGGCTGTCAAGATCGTTACTAAGCAAAAATCATATTTTGAAAACGCTTAACTTCGTCCATATATCTCCCTGATTCAACAGCAATCATGGGTGCAAAGGCAAATGTTAAATGGATTCATGGCTTACGAGGCGAAGAGAAATCCTAGATAGGGTTTCAGGGTCAATCGATAGGAACCAATGGTATCCTTCACAGCCATGATTGTACGATAAATCAGACCGTGTAAATCCTTGGCCATTTGACATCTATCAGTATTCACCGTTTCTATTACCCGGGTCAAATCGTGGATATTTATTTGCAGAAAAAATGTAGTTATTTCACGAAGTAAAATAATTATGTAATGCATAAACAATATGAAGTTAAATTTAAATAAATGTTTTTTTACTTGGTATTTGTTAAGAAATACAAAAGTTCGTAAGGTTGTGTCTAAAATACAATTTTATGTTACATCGTATCACCGATGAAAAAGAAAAATATATTTTAATTAAAAATTTGAATGTTATTGATAGACGAATCGTCAGCCGTATTAATTTTACAATAAAAAAACTACGTATTTCTTTTAATATTCAACATAATTTCCTCATATCTTAATAGTTTTTGAATCAGTTTTCGTCAAACTCCGGAAGTTTTCATTTTCATTCCCACAGTTACGAACAGCACTTACCACTTTTCAACTCTAGTACTTATACTAGAGACCCAGTTCAGTCAAAATTCACCCTAATTATATTCGTATAAGGATAACTTGAAAATAACAAATTTATATTATTTTTTATTTAATAAAAGTATTCATCACACATAATATAAAAAAAAATACATTTCTTCACTTTTTTATATGTAAACTCTATCTTAACTAAATCTGAGACAACTACATGTACGCTTTTATTTTAAATGATTACCTTCACGTATTGATATAAATATCAAACTCATGTCCAAGCTGTCTCATTAAAATAATCATCCTATTCGTAATAACTTTTTGTTACAGGAATACTTTTGATATCAGTTTAAAAATTGCAGTAACGGAATTCCTATCAATTACAACAGAATATATTTCAATATTTTTTACATATGAATGCACACGTACTCAATATAATATGTAAATAATCTATCCATGAACGAGGAACCTGTTTTATGGGGTTTAAATTTTAGTACAATAAATTTAGACAAAACACTTAGCGTAAGGATATAATCCTTGTAACAGTACTGTGAATATCTTAAGAAAAATATCAGATATAAATTACCAAGCAACGGTATTTTTAGTGGGGTGACATTTCCACTAACAAACTACAAACACATAATAATACATTTACACTTTCCGTCTTATTACTCATTTTACTTACTAGGACTTCAGAAGGTCGCTCAACTTCATACCACTCAATTTTTTCCCGATATTACTTAACCTTTTTTTGTAATAAAAACCGCTAAGACTCGGGAGTTATTTTTGGAACTAATTCGTATTGTTTACCCTGAGAACATAAGTAAAAATTTATAAGAGATCTTTGGGGTTTGGTCTTCTCCGTAATTTTCCTTCCAACATTTCCGATAATATAATATTCTTGATAGAACATAGATTTCTCTTACCCGTCGAATCATGACAGAATTATTAAATAAAATAACAGATTTGACAGGAACAAATTCAATTTAATATTTTACATGTCACTAAATTATTTTATATCACGTTTTCAATTTAGTTCAAACACTGTGTTCGTTTAGAAGCTTACCGATTTAGCTTGTCAATCACTTGCCTACAAATCCCATGTCAAAGTTGACAGATTATTTCGAAACAAAAACATAGACTAGATTAGCTATTTGCACAGATTAAATCAAATCCTCGTTAATGCTGCCAATAACATTAAATGCATCATGTTGCTACTACAATTTCAAATTTAAATTATTTGGGGTTTCTCTTAAATGTAGCAACAAACGCTGTAGAACCACACCGATAAGCGTAAGATCAAAAACTTTAGCACAAGTATATTATGAAAATATGTTTTATGAAACACTCGCAGGGCAAACATTCTCGTAATATTTTCTTCTAACTTTCAACTGAGCCGTTACTGTTTACTCTCTGCAATGGGTTGTAATAAAATGCGGTTGCTACTGACACTCTGTGAAAGAAATGTCTGAGCTTTTGATGTAAATAAAATGTTAAACATCGCTAAACGCCCCTTACCCCGATTCTTTGAAATGTTTTTCTATGCACATTCACTTTTGAGTTTTTCGGACTTTTCAGTGTTTTACCGCTGAATAGAATTATACCTCATTTAATCCTTTTAAAGGATTTTTATTTTACTTTACTTTTGTATTCTTAAGAAACTTGTTTATTCGTTTCCTGTGACTATTAATTTACATTTTAAAAGTTATTTGAAGTAGCACCTATTAGAAATACACAGAATTCAATAGTCATTGAAAAGTATCTATTCAACATTAATTTCATTATTTTTCAGTGTTTCTCGTCATTACAAAAAGAAATAGTCACTTCAAAAACAAAATGGGTGATTATTTTATAAACCAGGCAATATGAACGCAGATATTATGTTGTAGCAAATATTAAATAGTTAAAGTCGTCTAAAACTGCGAGTAGGAAAGAATTTTTAAATCATTTTTTGCCGCTTCTCATTGCGGAATTATTTACGGTCAACCATCCATCAGCCTTTGATAATCCACTGCTGGGCATAGGTCTGCCCTTATTTACGACACGCAGACCCCTTGAAACCCGTGGATGCCCGCTGTCTTCTTCGAGTCTTCAGTCTACCTGCTTGAGGGGCAGGGGAGACCTATATTCCTTTTTCCAGGACGTAGGCGTCATTCAAAAACCTTCCTCCCCGACGGATATTGGTTCATCTTATTTTATGGGCAGCTCATTGTCACTTCAGCCAGATTATTCCTTGAACTTTTGTTCATCTACGGATCTCATAATTTCTGATGCGATCACATAGAGAAATACTTAGCATACCTCTATCCATAGCCAGCTGCGCGCCTTTAAGCTTACAGTAAAGCACCACAACTCGGAGAAGTATGTCATCACAGGCAACACACATTGCTCGAACAGCTTTGACTTCAGGCACTGAGGTATTTTGGACGACAAGATATGACGCAATGCAGCTCATCCGAGTTGGATTTTACGCGTGACTACTTTCACGAAGTTGAACGTAACCATTTGGATTACTTGTCCTAGGTGAATGTTTTCATCTACAACGTATTTTACGGTAGATTTTATGAAGTTAATTGCAAGAAACTTGAAAAAAATTAAATTACATTGTTCATTTTAAAATCTGTAGTTTTGAGAGTCTATTTTTATTAGAACCTGTGCTCGTGAGAATCAATCTGCCTGAAAATCAATCTCTCTGAGAATGTGACGTCATGCGCAAAACTTAATAATGTTATTGTTACCTCGAACAGGGAACAGACTTTAACTAGTTATGATTCCTAACTACATAGGCCAGTTCACTAGGCCATGAAATTAGTTTTCGCACAAACAGTGAGTTAATTAAAACGGAAAACTACCTGTATTGTTTTGACTTACTGGTACAGTTCTGCGGTAAATTCAAAGCAATCTAGATTAAGGTACATTTACTTTAGTGACTAAAGACACCGCAAGGAGAAATTTGTATCTCAGAACAGGTTTTTGTAAGATTTGCAAGAATATATATACAATGTTATTACTCGTTTTCGTCATAAAATGTAAATAATAAACACTTAATTCTATTTAAAGCATCGAGTTCAGTAATTTTTTAATCGTTAGAAAACCAAGAAAAAAATCCTGGCTATTAGTAGGTCTGATGCCCAGCCCAACAGTCAACACTCTGGCTTACATATTATTCCGGATTCTGACTTACATATTTTTGTTTCCCTCGATGCCTGGCACCTAAGTTTTGGATTGTTTCACTGTGGGTGAAAGAAGTGGTTAATTTATTATGCTAAACTATGGTAGTAACAAGTCGGCACTAACACTACTCTGAAGGGCGACACGTTTGGTGACAATATGTCCATTACCAATGTGAGGGATCTTTGTTAAATAGATAAACCGTTAGCAGGGTTATCCGTATTAATGAAAATAATAACATCTTAGTATAATAGTGACAAGAAATATTTCTGTTCATTAATATTTAAATTCAGTTAAAAAAATGTAAGTAATAATTGTTATTCCGGTATTATTATAGTAATGCAAGCGTAATATTTATGGAAAATAAAACTTGATTAAAGATTTACTTTCAATACGGATAAAAAAAATTTATCGCCATCGATTGTTAAATGTAAAGAACATAGTAAATTAAGATTCTGTGCCGTTTAAATATCAAATTTTATAATATATTTTTGCTACAAAGAAGTTCATTTGTGGAACGATTACCAATAATGATAATATGTTAAGAAAAATGTATCACGCAATAGTAGATTTTCCATTGAATATTCCTATTAAGAATAGTATTCAATGTAGCTAGTTAAAACCATCAACCATACTACACTCTTTACACCTTGCATAACTTTGCATTTTGATAAGTTTAACACATCATGTTGTAACATTAATTGTATGAGGTAAATTACGTTAATTTAAAACCCAAGAACAAATATTTTATTTAAAAAACATCAAACTCATAAATCGTAACTTCATAGCCTTCGACAGTCAGACTCATCGCCAATTAAATGACGGAGTCTCGTTGTATTCTTCGTTTTTCTATTATCAGACACCAGCGATCAAGTAATTCTATAAGCGGTTTAGTTTCCCCGACACTTAATTACGGCTTCAAAAGTGCTGAATTCTCTATCGATGTAAAGCGAGAGAAACCAATAAAGTTTGACTAGTAGCTGTTTTTTAAAAGAGCTGAATTTAATCGCCCGGGGCTGGGAAAATCAAACGACACTTTAAGAGAAATAAACGGAATTGTCTATAAGAGTGAAAGAGAATTATCTGTGGCTAATACTTTATTATAAAAATGTAGACTTTGTGATTTTTATACAGTTTTCAATAATATAAATTTTGATTTGAGGGCCTCGTAGCTTAGTTTTAGTGACCATGTCTGCGAAGCGAGGGGTCCTGGGTCGGATTCCCGGCCGGGGCATGTATATATGTGACAGATAAATATTTCTTATCGGGTCATGGGTGTTAGTGACGTGTTATTGGTTTTGACCATGCCACCCACGACACAGGGGATCTTAATTCGGGGGTATGAGTGTGTTAGCGTTTACATTGTCCGTTCACGAGGCATTCGCAGAAACTTTCAGCAAGTTTACAAATTTCAGACTTGGTCACTAATCCACAGAGAGCTGATACGGTTAGGTAGATTCCAAACAACTTGCCTGATTTAACATATTGCCAGTTTTAATTAAGACGATTATTTCCTTTCTTACCATGTGCATGAATGTAATTTATTTAGAATTAATGTTAAAGTTAACTAATACTTAAATTTTATTTATTGCTATTTCAAAAAGATGAAAGTAGAGTTTTATTATGCAAGCAGGTGTATATGTACTTATTTATACATATACAATAAAACACATTTATGGTTAAGAAGTTGTAACACCGAATATATAAAAATAAATTAAATTGTACACATTCCCACGGACCTCATTTCAAAATCGGTTAAAAAGTAACAGAATCACGTCGATGTCACGCGCGGGATACTCTGTACAAATTGCGAGCTTTAGCCATTACGCAAGGGTCACGCTGATAAGAATGGATCAACACCCGGCGTTAGAGGCGAAATTCGTGTAATGTAAAATTGTAATTTCAAAGTTATATATCACTGCAGATATGACTGTCGATATTATACCGACATAGGTATTTCGAAACAATGGATCATTTCGGCAAGCGTTGTGTAATTTGATGTAGTTTTTTTTTCGTTTTCACTTAAATATATGTGGCCAGATATTTTATCGTCTTGGAATTCTGATATTTCATTGTAATTCCTTTTCCAATAGTTACTTTGAAATTTTACGGTCGCAGTATTACTGAGCCAGTTGGATTTACTATATTTTATCAATAAAATATTACTGACTGTTTTACGTGCATGCAGTTTAAACAATTATATATAAATATATATAGGTCATGTTTTAAAGGCTGTATTAACAGTTTGAGCATTTCGTTTATTATGCTTTAATTACAAGAATAATTTATCAAATTACTTATATTGATGAGATAAATATGTACACTAAACAAGCAGAGGAGTTTAACTTGGTAAAATAAAGGATTTTATATATTAGAGGTCGTGCAACTTAAGAGTAGCTTTCCCATACAATTATTTCCTGTCTTATGAAAGAAATTCCGTTTGTCTTGTATATGTACCATACATAGTATAAATTTACATATTATCACGACTTATACAAAAACAAAACCAAAAAATAAACATTTCGAACTTATAGGAAAACATGCGATGTGTATGTGAATGTATTTGTGTGAGTTCAATTGTTTCCAAACGGCTAGCATAGATGACATTAAGGTACGACAGGAGCTTTATTCTGTGAACTTTTTTTAGAACCTGTCATGCCATTCGCCTGATGTCCGTCATGTCACTTCGGCGAGCATCGGGCCTTAGGGGCATTACTGCAGGCTGATAAAGCATCAAAGCTGTTTCGGCCGTAAAAGGGATTTGGCCCGCGTTTATCCCAATCCTACTATCGCAATGTCGACGATTCTGTTTATGGGAAGACGAATTGCAATCAGTGCAGTATCCGTTGATGGGCAACTGTTATTTATTGGGGCAATTACAGAGCTCCAAAATATGTGGTTTTGTCCTCAAGAGTAATAACATTATTATATGTATTAATCGTTTTTACTCACACACACACACACACACAGATAAATTAATAAAAATGTTTTCAAAGTAAAATTTTTCGTTTTAATTTACTGACTCTTATTTACAACTACTACTAAGAGAACTCATTGACTAACCACAGTTCCTCCTACAGTCCTGTTCGTAGTTCATCACAAATACTCGTAGGCGAGAGGAGCTGCTGGCACTGTAAGGCCATTTATTATCTATATCTTATAAAAAATATTATTGAGCGGTATAAATCTGAAAGAACTCACTCATGTACTAGTCATCATCACAACGCATAACTCCCGTTGCTGACCTCGAGACTCATCTCTCAATGTGAGGGGTGAAGGCCGTAGGCCATCACGCTAGCCAAGTGCGGTTTGGCAGGCTTCACATACCTTTGAGATCATTATGGAGAACTCTCAGCGTGCAGGTTTCCTCGGGATCTGTTACCGAAGCAAGTGATAATTAACTTGTAATACGTATTTTTTTGAAAATTAGAGGTACAGGATTCGAATTCACACCCCCACGTTCAGGAAACCAAAGTTAGAATTACTAGGTTATCACTGCTATTTATGTACATGAATGAATGTCCTCAAAAAAACCCATCATCTGACGCAGATACTTAATAAATTGCCTCATTAACTCGTCTAGTTGGCTATTAGCTGCGTGATTGGAACCATTACTCATATCCGAGGGCTGACCATATTATAGACGACTGATTAAAACAAATAAGATAGGATACTTGTATCTTTAGCCATGTTAAAGTAATTACTTAAGCAACTATTTTTATTCTATAGCTAAGAGTTTTGACGGACTAAAATTTATAAAATTTAGTGAACGCTGCTAATTAGTCTTTTTTAAGTTATGACCTAAATAATAATCGGCAGCGTGTACTATGTACGACTTATACTCAAGTAATTACTTAAACCTGACTACAATACGATACATACTAATGCACGACTTTATTTGTGACATTCAGTCGTCAATAACAGTTACACTAGAAAGTCGATATTTATCACTTGAAATACAATAGCCGTCAAATTACGGTTTCGGTAATTCAAATCAGCGATTTGTAAAAAAATCATTTAAAGTTTAAACGAAATAGTACAAAATAAGAAGTCAGATACCCAGGTTAACTATGTTATCTGTTTCCAATACAAAATTTAAATGTAGCCAAATAGAAAAGTCGATCATAGAAATGCAGCAATTTATTTCAATTAAAAGCCTGTTATTTACGTATCTAACGTTGTGACAATAAATCACAAATTCATGAAACTGTAAAATTTTCATTCATTTTAAGGCAGAAAATTGATGGCAGTTCCCGACGGATTCACCTGGCTTTGTACAACTATGTCAATAGGAATTAGGTATTCCTATTAATATAATATTTGATATTACTGTTGCGTCTGTTTATTTTACAATATTTACATTTTGTTGCACGTGTAAAACTAGAACTCAATGGGCGGATGTAATTATTAATGTCATTCTCCACTAGGCAACCCTGGGCGATCAATATTTATTACTTTTTAAATACTACATGTTGCCCGCGATGCGTAAAAATCACACCAATATTTTTTTATCAATGGTTACCAGGTAACGCTTTGTTGTTAAACACTTCCTTTAATTTTGCTGAAATATCCATCGTAATGAATATCTTCCATAAACATGATATTTTATTTTGCGGTAAAAAATAGCCTATAGCGCTGGTCGTCCTGCCAACTATCTCCAAACCAAAAATCATACCAACGACCCTCAGCGCCGTGAAAGAAAAACAAACATACAAATACACTTTCGCATTTATAATGTAAATAAAGATTACCGTAAACATATATTCTTTTATATACTTACATACTTAATATTTATATATAAGTATATACTTGTGTATATATATTTACAAAAACATGTATGAATATTTTGTATACAGAAAGAAAGAAAAGTAAAAGGTAATTGTCTACTAAATTACAACTACGAAGCGATATGCACTCGACTTGTTCTTCAAGTAAGTAAATGGAGTTGGAATGGAATTCTTAATTATAAATATAGTCAGCTACAAACGGGGATATTTGTAACAAATCATCTTTTTACTGTAATAAGTACTTATTTCTATGATCGTTCTTTAATTCTTTTATGTCACTTAACTTCATCGTTAACAGAAATTGATGCCTCACTGCCATAAAGATTTTGCTTCAAGTTCAACTTACATATTTTAAAACGATTTTTCTCTCATGTTCTACCATTTTTTTTTTATGTTTTAGTTCCATATCTTTAATAGTGTGAAAAGCACTGCATTGTATTTTTTTAATATTAGAAATAACTCAAACACCACCAAATATTGTTTTTCTATTTAGTTTTCTTTCTCCCTATTTCGTCTTGAACCTTGAACCGGACAATTCAACGATATGAGTTCGTAAAATAGCTCCATTGCTACTATACATAACTGTCGATTTTGACAAACGCATAGTAGTCAATTTCACTCAACTTATTTATGAATTGGTTGAATAACTTTGTACGTTTGCAATTACGGTAAGATCTCATAGTAGTGTTTGTGATAATAGGGGTTACAGACCAATCCAGTTTTTATGCCGTCTAAATGCCTCCAACATTACTTTCCAGCTTCAACTAACCAAGAACAGAAGCTTGAAATTTTTACCACTAGCAGTCTCCCATCCAGTTATCAACCGCGTCCGCTGTCTTTCACTCTACTTATTAAGTCAGTGATCACTTAGGATCGATACAAACCACCGAGGTACGAACGCTCCATTCGTGTGTAAAAATTCGCATGGAAATCTTACCTCATTTCCGATCACTGTATCCTCTCTCGTTTTCCTTAAAACGTTGTTACTTTCACATCTTTAATGATGCTGAATATAGAGTGATATCCTAGTGGTTCGAACGTTGGTATTCCCTACCGTGGCGTGAGTTCGATTCCTGCACGCACTTATAATTTTCAAAGGTTATGTGCGTATTACAAGTTATTTATCAGTTTCTTCGGTGAAGGAAAACATCGCGAGGAAATCTGCACACCTAAGAGTTTTCGATAATGTTCTTAAAAGTGTGTGAAGTCTGCCAATCCGCACTTGGCCAGCGTGGTGGACTATGGCCTGTATCGCTTACATTGTGAGAGGAGACCCGAATCCAGCAGTGGGACATTTATGGGTTGTTATGATGAATAATACTATACAGACTAAACCCTATAGTTAAAATATAAAAAATAGAGATGAATTCCTATAGAAATAAACGTCAAACTCATTGCAATGTGTCGCGATTTGTCGTGTCATAAAAAGTGCCATTCACAGAGAGATAGCGTCGATGCGAGCTCGGCAACGCAGACCAAATCCTTTTTATGGACCGGTCTTGTTTATCTGCGATTGTGTCAGCAAATTGTTCTGATTCTTTATTCATATATTTAGTGAACGTAACTTAGTGAAGATTAAAGGAGAAGATTATCGTGGGATAACATTTTATCGAAATTCAGTTGGATAATATACCTTTGCGTCTTAAATGCGACAGTGTTTTAGTTTGTTTGTTTGTCCTTCTTTAACGGCTCAACGGAGCGTCGTTATAGTATGATTTTAGGTTTGAAGAAAATTGGGAGGATCACGAGTAGATACTATAGGTTACTTTCTACCGCGAATGACGTCTCATTTCTGTTGAAAAATCCATTACGATGTATATTTTAGCCAAATTCAGGTAATTATCTAACAACCAAGTGTTGCCTAGCAACCAGCGACGGAAAGGAATTGATACCCTTTTTTTCTTAAGCTAATATTAGTCTACTTTTCAACAATCCGCGTTTAAATCTCCGATTATATAGCAGTTAAATCTGCCATTAATCGCGGATTGTTGAAAAGTAGACTAATAACAATGGATTTCCGCAAAGTAAAGCCTGATACTATTAACCCTTTTTATTGCTGTTCTTTTATCACACGCGTGCGAAGTGGGCAAGATCTAGTATGACTTATATAAAGGTCATCCGGGGTTGTTAACGCTATTAAAACACACTAGAATTATTATACTGCTGGGCCACTGTCTTCTATAAGACTGAAAGAATGTCCACTTATTTATACTCAGGTGTAAATGTGGCTGCCTTCACATATCTTAGTTGAGATAGAAAACTCTCACACACACAGGTTTACCCACAACATTTCACGAAACCAAAGTAATGTTTAGACCTAATTATGTTGAATACTTTGCAAAAATGGTAATAAGTTTCAGAGGTCCTTTACGCGAAGGCTTTAACCAATAACGAAATACCACTGACCACTAGTTATTAGTGATCGCAACTGAATATATTATGTATATATTTATACACCTACGTCAACTATGTCATTAGATCGCTTTGAAATTAGTATACAGAAATGGTCATTAATGAATTTAACGATTGACTTGTAATAATAATTTTACGTCTATTAAACAAGTTAATAATGCAATTTGACGTTGTATTTATACAACAATTATTGAAATGGTGGACAACACATAACTGTCCCACTGCTGGGCCTGGGTCTCCTCACACGGGACGGGTACAGGACATACATAGTCCATCACGCTGGCATAATTATTTATTTATAATATAATTATTGTAGTATATTTGTGTTATATGAAGCTAGGGTTAGTTGGAAATGAAGCGTTGCATTCAACTTATGAAAGCCTCTTCAAGTCTTTGATTGCGTTGGTATTTCAGGAAGCCTGGAGAATACTTCAACACATTACTTGAATGCAGGATGAGTGTGAGTCCAGGGTAAAAGATCTTATCTCATTTCTGAGCGGGAATTGACAACTTTTAACTAATAGTCTCAACCAGAGACCACGGCATAAACTATAAAGTATAGTAGTATGTATTCAAGAATGCATTCAACTCACGACCGTTAAGGTACTTAATTTTTACATGTAATACAAGTTATATTCTTGCAAATCCGCTCTTTCCTTAGATTGAGCCACTATCATCTAGCGTGTGGTGATCTTAATATTATGCAGTAAGTAAAAAATCGGCCCAAATTTCAGTTCTAATATTCTTTGACTTGACATTCTTAGACACAGGGCTAACATGATATTTTGACAGCCTTCCTACTATTTTTAAACCCTTTTATTCGTCGCACATTTTATCCGGGGCCTATGAGACAACTTTTGTAATATTATCTGCAGAATTTTATCGAGGTATAAACTATCCATTTCACCCGTGCCGCCTGTTATCCCGTCTAAACGGGATATTTATACCGGCTCCTTTGAAAGTGAAATAAAGTTGAGACCACAATCCAATCGAATTGAAAGAAATATTGTCGTATCTTAGCAATATCATAATATATACAATAACCTTTTCTTTACAATGGTAATAACTTTGTTTCATATCGTTTAGTCTTAGTGTATTGAATCTATTTACAAGAATAAATGTTTAATATTCGTTTTGTTGCTTTATACTTGGGGATTCTATGTATGGTCGGTGTAGATCTTATACATTAATATCAGTCATAATTATGTAGTACGATCACAATATATAGATGACTGTTTGTCGAGGGGATCCTGATATCTATGTCATTATTATGTTATAAAATTGAAACTATTCCAAAATAAAAAAATCCTTAAGTACTGATTCATATATTGAACCAAGTTACAAAAACTGAATGAAACACGAAATAATGAAACAATGTTTTTGTTACAGAGAGCATAGATAAATCTGGTGAAGACCCTGTGGTGGCAGCGCTGAGACCCCTGGGGGCTCCCGACGAAGACGGGGCAAAAGAACCGGACATGTTCCAAAAGTATTTCGGAAACTTTTCGAACAGGGACTCTCGAGACAACGACGACGTCTCATTACTAGACCACTATATAAACGTAGAACATAGTTACGACAACGATACCAAGTTAACGATGGACGATATACCAGAAATATTTAAAGACAGTGTTAACGTTAACGAAACGAGTGCGAACGTGACGGTGCCGAGGACAGTGCATGAAGATGTTGTGACTAAGTTTTTAAGGCTGATCGAAACTCAGCATTTGTTGGGTGAAAACTGTACAGCGGGTACTCATTTGAACCTTGGCGAAGGTGTTGTAGACCGATACGCACAAGAGAGATTCAGAATAGAAGCAGACGTGGCGGTTAATAGAGCGAACATGTTGACTAGATTGTGGAAGTACGCGGGCCCTTCAGTGATGCACAATGAGTATCTGCTGCACGCGAGTGTCTTCTCCATGGTGGAGTTCGATGACGACGTGTTCGCAGCCGGCAACTGTTATGATCAGTACCAGTATAAGGACTATCAACTGTTTTGCCCGTTCGCGTACAGACTGCCCGAGGGCCCAATATTGGCGAAGGACCTCGCAGTTGAGTACAAGTATTTGAGCAACACATCCGAGTGGTTCTACATCGCTAGGAAGAACGCTGAGCGGGTGATAAGGAACCACAATCAGTTTAGAAGAGGTAAGTTCCAAAGCTTTTAACGAATATTTCCATTAAACAGAACATCGTACTCCTGTACGGTATCTTTAAAAAAGTCATTATCTTTTCGATTAAGGAAAACATCGCTATAAGATTTATAATTAAACCTGGAACAATACGCAATGATAAACATTTTTTAAGTTATTTTTGAGTGTGTATGACTTAATATTTTAATTCACTTTCTTCAGAGACAACTCTAACAGAAGTTACGAAAGCAATTTAATAGTGTGATTTCAGAAGTTGATTCTCATTACTATTAAACAACGTGTGTTTACAATGTATACGTTGAACACATCAATCATGAGCAATAATGATTTGTCGCATATGTAACCAACTTTATTGGACTGCAGTGAACTCTTGTTTGTAGTCGATTATAAAATCTGTTTTCGGTAGATACACCACATGAATAAACCAACAAAGCCATTTGAATTTCAATCCAAAAATTAGTTATTTGTTTTCCCATCACAAAAGTTATTTGCAAATCGTATGATGTGTAAAATAATTGACAAGCAACAAAGAGAATTGATTCTGTTGTTTTTTATTTGGTTATTCTTTGTTCGTTTTTACTTTTTTCACGCTAATAGTTGGAAAATTAATAGCGATGTGAAGTGGTAACTGTTTTTTTAGGATGACATTTGCAATACTACATGCATGAAAGGAAAGGAAATAAAAGCTGATCTAATTACACTTATTACACACCTATTCCTAAACATGAGATTTTTATGTTATGTGAGTGTAATGTCGATACAAATAAGACAACCAAAAGCGAGGACAAAATCTCTCTCACATAAATATTTATTCAGGCGGAGAATCAAATCAAATAACTTCTTAAGCCAGGAGGTCAGTAACATCGGCTACCAGATCATTTAACTTACTGGAAAATCCAAAATCTACGGAGCTCTTAAAGTTTATCAAAGACTCCGAGAAATATAAAATGGCGAATTGTTTCGTGCCCAATCTATTTGAAGAATAACTTCCTTCGAAGACCTTAATATTCAGGGCTGGATTTAAGGGTCAATAACTTTTTAACTTAATCACTTATAAGTTTTTTCTTTGTATAGGAATATAATAAAAATACTTATTTATTTATTGATAAAAACGCCAAATACAGGGTAATAGTACTAAGATTAATTAGCTTTAAAATAATTAGTATACTCATAATAACGTATTCCACAACGTGAACAATTTTATCTCCAGACAAGTAATATTTTTATTAATAGTTTTATTAAACTTTACCATTAACCAATCATTTTTAACGTAATGTTCAGAGAGATTCATAATTAATCGGGGCTGATAAACCTAACCGTTAGCAGCTAAATCCAAAAAAAATAAATTAGACCCGATGTAGAAGACCTAAAAATAACTTGTTTCTTTGTAAATACTCGAGTAACTAAATAAAAGACAATCTGACAGTAAGGGACCACCGTTGCCCATGGACATCGCTAAACGAAGCTATTATAAAACATTGTCGGCCAAGAGAAAAAGAACAAGAAAGAAGGTAAGTAAAAATTGCCTTACAACACGTAGTCGAAACAAGAGGAATTATTTGCCGTCGGACTCATGCAAGAAGGAGGTAGTAGTAGTAGGTAGTAGTAGTAGCGAAGTAGGTTTCACCAAAACCCTACAACCAAACAAGGAGTCTTGTGACATGGTCTGCCAGCGAAGGATTGAGCTCCCCAATACGGCCAAATTGTTCCGAATTGTTCCGACGTAAGGCTTCATTCGTCTTTAAAATCAAGTCGACAAAGGCAACACTCCCTTCTGTTGAAAATAAATGAGTTCAGTACCACTCAGTTGAATTCCAACTGTATTGTACTTGGAGTTAGTTTTTTACCGACCTTGATTATAAACACCATACTATTTTGCCATGGAATATATTTTTATGAGTTTCTTTAACCGTATCAGTGTCAGAGGCTTGCTTATTAAAAAATAAATTCCCAAGCCGGTATTGTATTCATTACGCCAAGTCAAGTAGCGAATCTGTTTGTTGGATATTTACGTAAAAATAAACTATTAGAGCTAAAATTCTGTTATAAGTTGACCGTGGAATGTATCTACTAAACAATATCTCACTCCATTATCAATCAATTGTCGCAAATTTGGTAAATGTTGTAGATTTTTGTTCATAAGTAAAAACGACAACTCATAATAATTAATCAATCGTGATACTGCGGTAACAATTCTTTGGAGACTTAGTAAGCAAAAAGATGATTGGATCGAGGTCCTTAATTGGTTGGCTTGTAAGAGATACGCTAGCGCGGCTCGAATAAACGTGTGATTTCATTACGACGAACACTACCCTCAAAACGCAACGTGTAGCTTTGGTATTTGCTTTGTGAGTGTTCGTTCCAACTATTAAAAGACCTAAACTTTGATCCAGCCGAGTGAAGTTTCTGATTCCCAGATATATGTTATTTATATAACAAAAAATATTTGTCGGTTCTAGGACCATGTTAAAGCTGTTTTTGTATTTTAGTTGAAGAGGCAGAAAAGGTTAAAGTAAGGATGATTGTAAGTTAATATATAAACACTATACATGAGTATAGCGGTGTTTAAAATTTGCCTTTGTTATTAGTATTAACGACTAACAGTTACAAGAACTCATTGTTCTACAACTATCATTGGTCAACTATCAAGGTTAAACCCCTAGTATGTAGGTCTCTGAGTACCTTTGTAGTCTGAGCTATATCATCATTTACTGTGTATTCAATTGTAGCTTTTTCACAGGTCGTAGTTAGTATGTCTCATAGACTTTCTTACAAATCAAATTGTGTCTCCATTAGTCTGAGCGCAACAATAGCACCGCGCCCGAGCCGGACTGACTATAATGGCTAGGTGCTACGTAGACAATTTTATAAACGAACCGATATCAATAGCAATACGTTTTCTATGTTATATTGTAATACATTCCTGATTTATAATTAGAGGAAAAATAAGTGTACACCTTATGATTTACTTGGTTATTCACAAATATGATTCGTGTTGTAGCTGCAGTGATAGCCTAGTGGTTCGAATGTTAGTGTCCCGAACGTGAGGGCATGAGATCAAATCCTGCACCACCTTTTATTTAAAAAAAAAAAACATGTGCGTCTTACAAATTAATTAGCACTTGCTTCTGTGAAGAAAAACATCGTAAGGAGACCTGCTCACCCGAGTTCTCCATAATATTCTCTAAGGTATGTGAAGTCTACCGTCCGCAGTTGCCCAGCGTGGTGGACTATGGCATGTATCTCTTACACTATGTGAGGAGTTCCGAGATGATGATGATTCGTTGGATAAATATCTGTTCATATTTAATCACGCCCAACATACCATGACAGACACGGTTACGGGTAGTATATACATATTCGGTAGTATTTGTTGAACAAAAAGCTCTGTTCGAAGCAATAATTTCAAATAATGTCGCGGTGCAAACCTATCGACGAAGCCACTCGGTACTGCGTTCGGCGTTTTTAAACATAGTTGACTTCACACATATTCAATCTTGCTACCGGGTTTTACCAAAACAGAATATTATGTAAGCGAATATGTTAATTGAGCTACTGAATTGGCACTATCTATAAATTTAGCAGCATTTACAGTTTATACACGTTCACACGGCGCCTACACACTGTATGTTGGTGGTCATCGTTCTACCAATAAACGATGCAGATGCGGATACCGAATGATTTTCTTTTTGCCTTTTCATGCACTCTCTGTTGTCACTGCGATTGAGTTCGATCGCAAACGTTTTATTTACCCAATGCATATTCGCCGTGTGAAGCCAATATTAGTTTATGGATACGTTACAGAAATGTGCCACTAATCAAACAATGATGATTTGGCCGGTAAATCGCCAGTATGTCTCTATATATTTTTAATACACAGACTAGCACGCACTTACACTAAAATAAGACATGAAAACAAAAGAGTTGTGTAAGTGAAACCCTTATAAATCAATTTGATCGTTGGTAATACAATTTTGTAGGTTCTCGAGACTGGCACTTTAATCGAGTTGTTGTTCCCCGTGTGTGTCGGTATTCTTGTCTTAGAAATGGACAACTTCACTTAAAGAAAATATACAAAAGTTTATGAGTGTTCATTGTAAAAACTTCCAAATTGAATTTCATATCTAATGCACACTAAAACACCATTGAAAGTCATACCAAAAACAATAACTTTCTATAACAGTTATGAATTATCTTAAAATGTTAAAATAGTCTGTTTTTATGTTATTAAGTTTTCTTTTAGATTTAAGGCTTAACAGTTCAAAAGGAAATTAGTAAAATAAATTTTAATAATTGTCATTTTAAAAGGGCATTAGATGATAAAAAATGTTTTTATACACGTGCTTTCATTTACCAAATAATGTTTTAAGTTCCATCAATCTCCAATAATGGACTCAACAGGCTCGAGATAATTATTATTATGATTATATAATGCAAAATATATTTAATGTCAATATTGTAATGGTTATTAGGTATGTATTAATACTTGTAGAACATTAATGGCTGCGCCACATTTTTATAACTATTGCAGTTGGTTACGAACATGTTCAGTTTGTATTGTGTTTTAATGTTCAATAAAATCTTTGAATCTATGCATTACGTGTGGATTCCATACTAATATTATAAAGGCGATAGTGTGTGTTTTTGTCTTTCTTTCACGGCACAACGGAGCGTCAGTATTATAGAGTTTTTGATGTGGATATAGTTGGGAAGATAAAGAGTACCATAGACGACTTTTTACCGCAAAAATACTTCTTATTTTTTGGGAAGATCCATTAAAAATTGTCTAACAACAACGCGTTGCCTAACAACCGATAATAGAATGGACTCGACAGTCATTTTATTGGTTTTCTATTTTCACACGCGGTTGTTTTCGCAGGCAACATCTAGCAAGTATACTTATAAAAGCAGGTAACACCCTTAAAAAATATATGTACAGTACCCTGAAAAACGGTATAAAAAAATCTTGACACTTGATTGCTATTATCCACCAAAATATTTGTTTCTTCTCTCAGAATGTAAAATTTAAAAAAATGTTTTACAATTAGCAAAAATAAATAAGAACTTTGTAACATTACAGATGCGAAAACAAAAATAAATCACATCGACAATTAAAGACTATTTGGTTGAGGCGACATTTTTGCCGAACACAATGAACCTATGTTTATTTGACGCATAAAAAATCCTAATTCCGAAACTCAAATAGATTTTCACCCGTCGACATAATTGTCTCCTGTCACAATGAACCTGGTACTTCTCGCTATTTATGCATCAGGGTCGGCAGAGTGTAGACCCTACTGTAATACCGAATATCCCAACATATTCCTCATAATAGAAATGGGTTACGTAACGGGGAATTGGATAGAATAATAAAGTTATACGACAATGCATATTACTCTATACTATAGAGTAGATGACGTAACACAATGAGGTTGGAGATGACATTGTAAAACAAATTTGACATATTTAATTATCGTATATTATAGACTCTATAAAGGGTGGGATATGTGTATATTAATTATTGTTCATGTTTATATTAGGTGGTATATTTATATCAAGCAGTTCACGTGCAGGCTATGTAGCCTAGTTGCTCGAACGTGCGGGCATGTGTACGAATCCAGCACGCACCGTATTACAAGCTAATTATCACTTCATTTGGTGAAGGAAAAACATCTTGAGGAAACCTGCACACTCGAGAGTTCTCACATTGTGTGTGGAGGCTCGAGCCCAGTAATGTGACAACTATGGGTTGTGATGATGGTTATGATGATAATGATGTCAGGATGGATGTCTGTTGTAGCTTCATATAGAAACACCCTAAAAATTTTTTTTTTATAAATATCATTCGAAATACAATACAATTCTTCATTTTATAAATAAACATCTTTTACAACAAAGAGCAACATAAGAATTAAAAATTAACATTATTTTGGGTTGTCCGCAAATTTTGGGCCGATATTTTAGGTCAATTAAAAGGCAGCTCATTCAAATATTGACGAAATTAACGAATCGTAACCAAACTTTTTCTAAATATGGCTGAAGCTCTCTCTTTTAGAATATGTACAGTGTTAACGTGTCATATTGAAAACATCAATAATTGTGATATATTCAGTCAGGTCTTTCGTGCTACATACCGAAAATCGGCATGAATTTTCCGGTCAACCTATTAACATACTTTGGAATTTAAGACATCTTAGCAATGGGCCTATGTCCAGCAGCGGACTTTCTTAAAGGCTGATAGATAGATAGCAATGGGCCCAATACGAAAGGCACGACTGACGCAAACAGTTTTCCTATGGAACTTATTTTGAGGTATACTTCTTTTGGCTGGTTATGAGAATAGATGAGAGAGATTTTTTACTATGCAATGCAATTAAAATGCACTCTCATCCGAGGCAGTAATGTAATTAATCGTCATATGCGTATGTATATGTGTCTATTAAACAATAGCAGCTTTTCTAAGCTTCGCATAGGTGCAAGTAGAATTTGAAAATATATATGGGCTTTGCCGCCCAGTCATAACATACTATTCTACTGATGAAAGTATGTTTAAAATTTGACAAGTAATCCGTTTCTAAAATAATTTGCTTCATGCAAAAATACAAACATTATACAAATACAAATACAAACATACATTTATCTATAGATGTGCCGAAAAAGCCAAAATTAATAACCGTGTTCCTATAGACTCCGATGTGTTAAGTAGTTTTTCGTACTGTAATTTGCGTAAAAATGTATCGTGTCTATAGTATTTACTATTTAATTAATATTTGTTATTGTTTTATACATTGTATTGTTAGCTCGTCGTAACACCAGTAGCCAAGGAAATACGTCCGCCCTCGCCTACGGCTCTCACATGACTGCTCCCCGCTACCCCCGGTCCCAAAACAACATACTCTCTATTAATCATACTAATATTTTAAATGCGAAAGTGTGCTTGATTATCCTACTAACATGGCGCAACGGAGCTTCGCTACGGTAGGATATTTGGTTTGGAGTTAGTCGGGAGGACGACGAGTATCATAGGCTACTTACCACGAAAATATACCACTTCTGTGGAAAGATCCATTATGATGTATATTTCAAAGAAATGAAAGAAAATGTTTAATGTTGGTAACAAAGCGTTGTGCGACAACCAGTGATAGAAAGGAATTGACAACCTTTTTATTGCTGTTATATTTACACACACGAGTGTAGCCGCGGCTAACATCTTATTGTTTATCCATATATGCATCATGGTATAGGGAATGGGGAATTGTTTTACTCCAAACTTAATGCGTGCGGGCCATGGACAGTAATGAATAAATCAAAACTACTGGATCGATTTTATCATTTTTTCAGTGACTGACATAGGTTATATATTTTATACCCGTGCAAAGTCGAAGCCGGCCGCTATATTTTTATATACAACGTTCAGTTTTTCTGTAGTGTATTTAGTATCAGCGTTGCACCCGTACGAAGCCGGGTGGGTCGCTAGTACACTGTAGAGTAGTGTTAGTGTAAAATCACTTATTCCAATAACAAAATATAGAACGAGGAATCGGTCCGCCTAAAATTCCTGGCACGCGTGACCAGCCAAGTTTTAAAAGGAACTGTCGACGCAGCAACCGTGCCTATATTTACTCGAACCATTTGGAACTAGTTTTGACCTCTTCATAACTTGAAACCTATTCAAAATACACATGAAATTTGGCATATTTATTACAACTTCTTAGCGAAATTTTATACATGTGCTTCAAATATGTATTGATATATTTGTTTGATAACCTTATGATCAAAGAATTTTATGATTTTAATTCAGTCCATCAATAACTTCTAGACCAAAAACCATATCCATTTCCAGTAGACATAGACCTTTGGTATCAAGATATGCTATGAGGCGTGTTCTAAGGTAAAATTTTTAAATATAAATATATTGATAATTCACGCCTATTAACAATTATTATATTAACATAATTAAATATATTGATGTAAGACTACGATGATGAATATTAATAACTTGCATACGAAAGTAATGACATTTTATCACAATTGTAAACATGAAATTAAAGATAAATTCAATATTAAGAATATACGTCGTTGTCAACTTCGCCGACAAAAGAATTGAAATCTAAATTGATGCCAAGTTCTTTGTAGACAATCCTTAAAATTCAGTTACGTGAATATACAGCATTTAAAAAACAATTATATAACAATTTCTTGTTTCTTGGTACGACTACAATATTTGATACTTAATAGGAAATATAACTTTTAACATTTGAACTATTAATTATTTACACA
>DWPA01000801.1:0-21765 GCA_018251375.1 Calpodes ethlius
TTCAAGATATATCTTTAAAATTATGTCCCCATCTTATATAATTCCTTATAATATACCATGATTGAAATGAAAACATATATTTCGTTCTACATTTATCTATAAGGATTCCTATCATACAAAACAGTTCAGATTAATTGTAATGTAGTATAAAAATATTGGTATATAACAACATGGCTCGGCAACAAAAAAAGTGAAGAAAATTGGTTAACAAACAAGAGCGAAGGGATTGTTACTGTTTTCTGTTAGCCTTTTTATATAATATATATTTCTGTAGGTATACAGCAAGGAAAAATGCATTAAAAAACAAAACTGGCAGATGACATCAAAATATTCTAAGACCCACCATCAACTACAACCGTAGAACTCGTAGCATTGACGCTACGATAATTATTAATCAATAATCCAATTGTAATGAACTTTGGAACGAGTTAATCCTAAATACATTGCATTAATATAAAGTTTCATAAACATTCAATAGGATCGAAGTACGGCATTATTTTTTATAAGCAACTCGACGTTCGACACCATATAAAATGTTTGACATCACGGTGTTGCACGATTGTAGCTATGAAAAAACCTATGCGATTTATGTAAGATATTATCTTAATTCTCAACTTCTCAACGCCATAAGAATGCCATTTCGTTACCCAACATTTCTCATTACAACACCTCCCTAGAGGGACTACAGACTCCCACCAGAGGCATTTTTATAGTAGTAAAATATTAGAGGCAATATAATATCCGCTATAGTCAACGCAGCGCCTACATATATCGTAATAATATAGTACTGCCGTTATCAATAAGCAGTTGATCTCTTTTCGTGAGTTTCAAGTTTTAAATGAGGTAATTATTGTTTCATTTATACGATTATTAATCTACTTACGAAATAAATTCGTGTATAAAAACCTATTGTTTATTCATCGTCTCACTTTACTGCCCACGGCCGAGCTGACTTATGGCGATGAAATGTTATAAAATATATAATTAATATAATGATAATGTTGCCAAAGATGTTGCGTCTCAGGCTAATGACGATATTCAAAGCGAACTCTACAAAAAGTGTTATAAATGTATACTCAGATATATAGTTTGAAATACAAAAAACCAAAATAATATAATAAAATAATCTAATATTCATTAAAATAATGAATTATTAAATATTAAACACTGCCATAAGACCGTCAGTGACCATCACGGCGCGGCACACATAAATTACAACGATATCACAGATATACTAACATATATTTAAATATAATATATTTAAAATCTCGGATTTATTCATAAAGTATGCGGTGCCTTAACACTGTTTTTGTCAATACGTGAGAAGAAAACTTAAGAAAATGGATGGATTGCATAACAATTTATTGCGTAATTATTGTACAACCGTCTAGTAGTATATAAAAAAGGGAAACTACCTTTTTCCCTATTTTAATTCCTTACTACACACCTGTTATTACGCGTTACTTGACGCGTTAAAAATAACGAAACCTAGACGTGGGCAAAAGTATATCACGTAAATTAACGCGCCAATTAATATAACAATTTAATTTTGTAAAAAGCTTCATCTGAGTAGCTAAACTTTTAACGCGATATTTAGGACGCATTTGCGTGTAGCCGTTAACTTTAACGTTAACGCAGATGTAGGATTACATTACAACGAATTAACTGCTTGTGACCTTGGAATATCCTTTGTTTCCTTTACGTATTTTTTTATTTCCAGTTCTTATTTTTTGTTTTCTTCGTTCTAGTCTTGACCTAGATTTCTGTAGTAGAAAAAATATTAAATGGGTAATTACGGTAACATTAATTACTAAATTAAACTAATTACGCCGTAAATATAATTTCGCATAAAGACAGAATAAGACGTAAATGATTCAGGTTACTAAAAGAAATAGTTTCCTAAAAACAATTTGCATTTAATTGATATGAAAAAAAACACTATTTCAAGTTTAGTTATATAACTGTGTTTTTGTCCGATATTTACATACCTACACAAAAAGTGTGGATTGGTACAACACAGTATCTAACGTCCGCGAGTCACGATGTCGCCAAAAAACCCAAGATAAAGCGGAAGTTTCGGCTGGAATCGTACATATATTGTGAATGTTATGAAATTAAAAACTAAAAATATTAGATGTGATTAAGAAAAAAACTTATTTCTACGACCAGTCAACATAAACTCATATTGTAAGAACAAATCAGTTTATAAATAACTAAATATTTCTGTCTCGCTGGGAGTCGAACATAGAACTCTTTTAATAGCGGTCCGTTATGAACACCGTTGCGCATTTATCTAATAATGTATTGTCATTATTAATACACATACAGAATTGAAATAACCGAGATATGTGATAGATGACGCGTGAAATGAAGGTGTCATAAAAGTATCGTAAAGTTTTTGAAGGGAATTAAGTGCAAAGGTAGAAAATCTACGACGGGGGTCCTTCCTTTTTTGCCGTCCGGCCGGCGGGCGCGGCGCGGCGCGGCTGCGACAATCCCTCGAACTGGAATATAGCGTCTGAACGCTAAACGGTTCGAGATATGGAATTTAGCAGCCTCCATGTTTGGACAAACTATTGATACACAAATCGCTCCCTGAGAACCTCCTAAACGCTTTCGTTTTTTTAGCTTCCTGCCTCATCAGTGGGAAACATAAATAGAATTATCGGAACACTAATGGATGGATGGATGGATGGCGATAGGAGTTTTTAATATCTCAAAAGTAATGCATTTTATAGAACTTCCATGCGCACTACATTTTTTCATTCATAAATATATTTTCAAATTACGTTTTAATCACAACTTCTTTTGTTTGTTTTCCGAAAATGTATTATTTAATTTTAAAATATTCCATTACCCTATTTTTATATATTAATCTATTTTGTAACAATACGCGAACATAATATGTGCTTCACTGTATGCAAGACACTCAATACATACATACCACTACACACAACCGAATCGTTAATTTTATCGTTAAATAGAGATGGAGAATTAGCAGAGTTTTTGGATGTCGAGAGCTTCATCCATCCCTGAGTGAAAACTTACCACCAGGTTGGTACTCTGCTGGCCTGTAGACTATTTTCATGTAAATATCCATGTACCCTCGAAATATCTAACGCTAATTCAGAGACCTGATCAAATTTGATGAAAAGCGAAATACAAGTAATTTGGAAAACATGCTGTATCAAAAGATCAATCAAAGTCTGAATAGGTAATTAAGTTACATGTTCACCGCACCACTTGTCTCAGCGTGCGAGATTAAGAGATTAACTATCAATAACGTCAGCAATATAAATATCTTTTTGTTCAATGCGATCAGAGTATACTCAGCCGATTAGAGGATTAGAAAACATTATTGTATTAGTGCTCGCAGATATCTGAGGGCATTAACGTCATGTCTTGTTATAAATCTTCCAATTAGACATAATTAAAATCCAGTGCGCGTTATTACACATTTTATGTCAAACAAGCGGCATTGTTTGCAGTAACGTGATGATTAAAATATGCAATCGATAAGAAATCTTTCTCAACGATGTAATGATAATTAATACAGATAAGTTGTTAATAATAAACTTGAAGTTTTACCGAAGTATCCTTGTAAATGGTCGAGGCATAATCTCAACTGTACCTCGCGTCATAATAATATATTTTCAATACCATTCATTTTATGTTGTTCGTCATTCGTTGATCGTAACGAGTTCACGGTAAAACCGATACCTTATCTGGATGTAGAAAGCGTAACATCTCGAAACATCGGCTTTTAACAAAAAATGGTGTGTAGATGCGGCCCGTGATGTATTCGAGTTGAAACCACCGGCCGCGGCCGCAGCCACCAGGCGCCGTGTTATCAGTCAAGAGGTAGGGTCGACAAACAACGCTCACAGCGCACACGATGACTAGATTAGATTGTTTTGAAATCAGAACTTTCTTGCAACCAAAGCTATTTGCGGAATGATTGTACCGAATGCAAAATAATTAAATGACTCAGGAGACTTTGTGATCAAATGTTTGTCTTTTTATGTTTGATTTATATCTATGTGAGACCTTTAGTAATGGTAAATAATACAGGTAAACGCAGGTCTCACAGTAACATTAAAAGAAAGTACCGATTGTCTGTTTTCTACGAAGACTAGACAAGATCTTATAGTATTGTTTGTGAATACTAGAATATGTTAAAGAATTTCATCTATCTGGAGTTAATTAGAGTTCGTGCTTGGACCACGATGTCCATTCATTATTGACCTCTGCCAATTTTACCATCAAATATGATGCTTCAAGCAATATTGTGCTATATTTATAAAGGTGTAAGGACTCAAGGTTTTTGACAAACAACACACGCATTGCTGAGTAGGTATTAGTATTAATTTTGTGGTAAAACGGGTGCCTACTGTTAAAACATGCGATAATTGTGTCTAATATATATTCACTTCAAAAACTACAAGTGGGTGTCTTCGATATAACCATGTTCGGACTGGTGTGTGGTCAGTTGTTACCGATTCTATATGATTAGGACTCGGGATCTATTATCCAAAAATATTATACTTGGGACTATTGAACAGTACCTTTCTGTTCAAGGCTGTATATATACCGGGTTTTTGGAAAAATATATGTGTAACAATTCAGAAGCCTTTGGTATATGTTCTATATTAACAAATAAAATGTAATTCAGTATTACAAATCTAGTCATAAACAAGTCACTCATTTTACCAAATTTAAAAAACATCAGGCAGTGTGACTAATCATAGCATGTATATTGCTACTCGTGTTTCAATAAAAGTACCATCATGTAGACGTCGGAGCTATCAGCGGCTATCAGCGAGCGAGGCCTGCTAGATCCTCCGCTATTGTTCTCGATCCTTGGCCGCGACCGCGCCGGTGTTGCCCAACGCGACCAAACAGACTCATCTGTTGACGCAGCGGGTGAACGACCGCTGATAGCCTTATCAAGTTTATTAGCTCGCGCCTTTGAACGTGAGCTTTCCTTCGTTTCTATCATACTCGTATACCTTACAATGTACAGGTACAGTATGTGTTATTTTATTTACAGGATACATACGTACGCGCGCGTTATAGAATGGATTATAATTATTGCAAACATACAATTTGACGTGACATGTGTTTCCTTCAACTTAGGAGGATATTTATGATTTTGGAGACGTCTTCATTGTTTATTACGTTCTGCATTGATTTTATTTCGATATTACTAAAAGTCAACTATTGCAGTTATCTGCTGCAGAGGGAGATTCTTAGATCCTGTGTCAACTTTCTAGTCTTGTCCTGATTTGATATGTAATAACTGTGGGTATCTTACTTGATCTCTCGCTTGAGGTCATCGTAGTCGCGCTGTGAGTCGAGCCGCGCCTCCAGCCGGGCGATGTGCTGCTTCTTCTCGTCCAGCCGCTCCTCGAGCCGCTGCAGCTGCTGCGAGTGTGCCTCCTGCAGCGCCGACAGCGACGCCTGTAGCCGTCTCACGTCCTCCACTAGTTGAGCGATCTGAAAACAATAATGAGATCAATTTCATGTTCTGGAAGTTCTGTTTATGTACTCTGTAAATTTTGTGTATGTATGTCTTTACTGAACAAGATTTTCTGCATTCGATTCGTCTGGAGTATTTTATGATTACGTTTGTCGTAAGGGACTTCGAATGTCCTAGTACTTGAATTTTTTGGCTCAGATTTTCATTCGGGTAAGGAGATTTCTTTATGATATTTTCCATTACTGAAGGTATGTTAATTTTAAACACGAACTTGTAAAAAATTCGAACGTAGGACATTGGAACGGTAGATTGATCGTCTAGCCGTTATCGCTGATTTGTCGAATAATTATTAACATAATGATAATTGTATATTATTAGAGACATGTTACATCCTTTTCAATATCAATCCAAGAGCTGTCGCCGACATGCGACATGTCGGTTCAAACGAGCGATATCGCCGCGCCCGCCCCGCGCCCGTCCCGCGCCCGTCCCGCGCTCGCCCCGCGCCCGCGCCGTCTAATTGCTCAAATATCATAAAACAAACTAATCACCTTTATCTTTATTTTTCGTGTTCTGACGCATTCATGAAAATACTTTAACGATATGGTTTTTACGATTTTATTGTGGGAGATTTCCCGTGATTTTTGATAGAGTATAATCTTCTCAAATTGGAGCAATTCATATTAGCCATATAAAAATAATGCTGAAAAACATTGTATATTGAATATTAAATTATAAAGTGATAACACCAACAAACGCAGTTACGTCAGTAAATCCTTTTCAAACATAACATTCATTTGGTATAACTTTAATATTGTTATTTCAGTGAACGCGCATACCTACTCGTATTTATTGAGAAATGTACAGCATCTTCGCTATCAATGAAATATTTTATGGCTTCTATATTTAACGACGGATTTGTTCGATGTCGTATACGTATACTACAAATTGTAAAGGTCATTATACCTACTATGGGTATATAATAGTAGGTATATGTAACTAATGAGAAAGTCAAAGAAATTAATTGGCACTGCAGGAAACGTTGCATTAAGATATTTTGCCAAAACTTTTTGAAACGATAGAAGACACTAAAAGGTAGATAAATTCGTTGATGAGACTGCGAGGAAAACATTTTGTTACACGTTATTTGCAAACGTAACATACTGAACACTGAATCCTCAAGTTATTGGCTTACAAGTAATACGTTACCGAAGACAATGGCCGATTACTTATTTCAGAGATGTTCCCGATAACCCCACCGGATCTTCCGCCTTGTTGCGAGGCAATAGCAATCAAATTCACGTGCAATTGTTCATGAACGGCCTCCAAACTACGGTATATATCGGCAAAAAAGTGCATCCTATAATAAACCTTATTTAATTTGTTGCTAGGAATTGAAATTGAGTAACGTCGCCAATAATAGTACAATTACTTAAGATACTGATTTTACGGTCTTATTTATACCTAAAGCGTTGCGTTACTATAGCTTTAATACTACTACTATAGCTATGTTTATTGGCTACCATCTCCTATTGATGTGAGTAACAACAGTGGAGTAGTCAACTGCATCGCCGACATCATTCTTTTTATGCTTTTCTTGAATAACTCCATGAAAGAGTACTCCGAGAATAGCTCAGAAGGAACTCGATCCATATTTTGTACGTACACAGAAATAAATATTGCGAAAAATAAACTGAACTATGTGACTGACCACATATTCAATCGTAACATGAATTCAAAGAACGGTGACATAGGAATGGACCTAAAAAGTTCTTCGAAGCACTCAACCCTATACAGTTGGTACAACACATAGAGGCAGCCTATATCCCTCCCTAAGATTTAAGTACCTATCGGTAATTTTCCTAAAGGTTTCCAAACTTTATAACATACCATTATAAGTTTTTTGACCACGACTCATTTGAAAGCTGGATTTTGCTCCTAATAGTTACTATTAGACTATCTTTCTATATCCCCGACCTTTAGCGATAATCGCGTCTCGCAACGTATTATTTGTCGACCTTCGGAAGATATCAATTGTTGCCGCCAGGTGTCGTTCGTCCGTGAAGATGCCTATCAGCAGATGGATGCAGCGGAAACCGCTATCGTGTAAGCCTTGGACGTTTGCTGCTGGTTCTTACATAGTCAATGTATTTGATTTTAAAAGAATTGCTAAATTTTTGGTTTTAATTCTTGGCTTCAATGACCTTACTCATCGAATAAGAGATTTTAGGTGAGGTTAAGCAGACGAATTTATTTGGCATATACATGGTATGTACGAAATTGAAATTTCTATTATGAGAAAGGAGAAGGAATTTAAAGGAAGCTTATATGAATGTATTTAAATAAGAGGCAGTTATCTAGTACATGTTCTTAGTTCCTTCTTCGAATGAATTGATAAACATAACTTCTGTAAATTAAATAATCATAATCAAAGTACTGCGTCTTATAACGGATTTGTAAACTTTACTTCACGTATCATTATAATGGCGAGCGACGTCAATATAAGACAATCCACTTTTGATACTGCTCTATATAATGAGCAATATTCTATTAACAGTGGCTTATAGTATAACGTATAAAATGGGGATAACGGTAATGATTCTCAGGAATCAATACGGAGGCTGGCCGGGGGCCAAGCTGGCGAGGAATGCATGGAAAGGAGCAGGATCTCGCGGCGTCGCCGTCGTCGGCCGCACGACGTTGTCAACACGACTTGAAAGTGTGATTTTATGTGTAATCCGTGATAATTGAGCTTATTAATACGACTAGTGTGTCCACTCGACATGTATACCTCAGATTGTAAAGAACTGAGTTTATGGGTGGCGCTATTTCTAATATTAACCAGGTTAATTTATTGTAATATGCAAAGTGACTTGGGTAAAAGCGAAACTGAAGAATAAATCATTTCTTAAATTATTCATAGTCATCATTCAATGTTTTTGAAATCGAAACCTTGATGAATCGATTTCTTGACAAAACTTGGAGTTTCTTGACAAAAGTTCTAATATGGTAGAAGCTGGGGAAAACATTGGGCGCGTGCAGGATTCCAACTTAATCTAACAATACTATTTTATTACCCTCAAACTTATCTAAGTTTTGCTAATTTATACTGTTTTCATGGTCCTTCGAGCCGAATATGAATATAGATTTATATATATTCAACTTGTTACGCTAATGATAAAATTTTATTTCTAAGGTTCAACCGCGAAGGAAATACGTTTTTTCCATTTATTTATTGTGAAGGTCTTCGATGGGTATTATTGTCAAATGGTCGAGTCTTCCTGGTATAGTTAGGGTTCGATTTTAATGGCAGATAGAGTACGATTGTCATCTGACCTTCAATACAAACCTTGAGGAAAAAATGGTGTTTCTTATACGGAAAGGCATACCGTCGTGTTTGCCGCCATTATTTTTTGCTTCATTAAAATAATTGTAATTAATGCTTGTGTTACGAGAAGATAATAATCACTCAAAATATTACTGTACGTAATGTTGGCAATGAAAGCACGTAGCGGAATAAATAATAGATCGGTGTAGTCGTTATGTGCATGACGCAAGGATGAAAATCGCTCAAATTCGGTTGTCGCCTTGACATCTAGGTATGTGTTTAGTAAATATAAGTGACAAAACTGACAACAGCAAATATTGTTAGCACGGAGCCTTGAACGTTTGATAGAACGACTGTGTCCATAAATCTTTTTTATCCATTAATGACACCAAAAAACATTGAGTAAATATGGACTTAAGTATAATTTCGTTATTTGAATTATCAAACGTACAATGTCGAGTTTATAATAACTTATAATATGAATAGGTTTTATGGTAGGTTTACTTGAATTGAATGAAATAGATGCATTGTCATCGGAACACAAGCAGTGTGTCGAATTTCAACTTCGTAGGATACGAGGAAGTAGTCTTAATTCAGCTTGCAAGATTTGACCCAAACAAACATACTAACAAAATAATAAATAATGCAAATAAGATAATAAAATAGACAAACTCTTTCACATTCAAAATCATTTAATCACGGTTTTATTGATGATTATGTATACCAATTCTGAAAACCTGAAAACCTGATTCTACCATTATTTCGAAAAGTTATTTTACTTGGAGGATAAGAAATGGCACGATGGGTTCTATTTAGTTCTTATTTGATATAGTTCTTAAAACAACTTTTCCATCACTGTTAAATACAATAAACAACTAATCTATATAACAATCATATCCGTCCACAAGCTCAGAGCCTCTCTGAAACATCCAAACCTCTACACTAATGGCCACACAGCTCGCATACGAAGTGTATGAATTTTCTTTCACGCTATCAAAACAAGCAACACTTTTCAAGTTTAATGGACGGCGACGAATAAGGACGCGGCTACAATAGCGAGCACAATAAAGGCATGTACATATCCCATTCAAATAGTACACGACATAAAAAGTATTAGGCGAAACGAATCTCCGGGCGAAGCCGCGGGCAATTATTGTCTTAATTCGGCCCTGCACTGACCGCTATTACGAGGCTGTGCCGAGACATGAGATGTAGCGATTTTTTAAGACGTCGACATTATTACGATTACGCCGCAATGCGAACGTAGTTCGGATGTTTAAATAACGCGAATGAAGAATATATTCAATTATTAATTAAGTTATAAAGGACTCATTGTACCACTGTGTGAACTTTAAGGTCACGAGTTCTATGCCAGGCTAGACCAGACCTTTAAACTAGTAACTGAATATGTCAACGCCACCTACACATCTACCGGCTCAGGAAACTTAGTAGCCGAGGGTGCTATTATTACCAGATAAATTTGTGTAGTTTAGAACATATGTACCATTGCAGAAGATGACATGATTATAATATTATTGGTTTAGTTGTGAAAATGATGTGTTGTGAAAAACATAGTGCAGGGGCTCTAAACATTTCTAATACGGTTATTAGTTATATGGGCTGTATGTGGAAGTAGATATATGATATTTAATAAATCTATGGTATCCGATACAGTAATCGCCGCTACCCGCTGTCACTTACATCGGAAGGGCCGCTCCTTCTGAAGGGTTAAAGGGCGGCCGGACAATTACCTACAATCATTACTGAGGACGATTATGTACCAAGCGTCACACTCACAGGTTTTTATTGAAGGCTCGGGGTTAGTTTAATTGCGGGACCATCGGCGCTGGGCCGTGCCTCTGATGTTTTTGGGTTTTAAAAATCGTTTTGCGGGGTTTGGTAAATCCACACCGAGTCTAATGTGTCCACCGCGCGTGGCGACGAGTTAACTGCACATTGGAAAGTATTTTCATCCCAACAACAGTAGTCCACCACGTAATCGTTATGATAAACATTAACTCTCCTACTGCATTGCGAATGTTTTATTACGAAGTTCTCCTTTCTCAAGAAATTGATGATTGAGTTTTAATTCATATGTCTACATTTGTACTTGCTCATTGTACATAAGTTGGAAAGTACTTTACGTACTTAATTAACAAAAATAGTATAACAAAGCTTATAATTCTATAGCCTAAGTATACACGTAGGACTATCGTCAAATACAAGCAAAGTAATTGGTAGTTGCAAGGAGCTACAAGGAGTGAGGAACCAGCGTCGCAGAATGACTGCGGAGACATGGTTCACATTTAAGACCGGTGCGACACTCCGCAGAACAGCTTGGGGAAGAATGGCGGATGAGCAACCAAGTAAATGTTTATAATCTATCGCATTCAACCACGATAAGCCAGCTTATCAAAACATGGTCAACGATATCTGTGTTAATTTAATACCTAATTATGTTTTTTTCTTTTTAATTTTGGGACTTAAAAAACCTAAGTAGTTTTGGAAATTGCCAGCGTTCTGACTTTTTTAATGTTTTCTCTTTCACGACAATGCTATTTCTATAATTAGAGGCATTTCTACTTAGTAAATATTCCGAAATCTACAAATATCATACAAAAAACTTGTGTTTAATTTGGAAGGGTGTTCTACCCCAGCTCGTGTAGGGTGTGCAATTTCATAAGGTCGGAAATTCACGAATGACCAAGAAAGAAGCAATAATGTTTGCGTGAGAAGCAATCAGCACGCAGTCGACAAGGAAAATAACAAGTACTAAAGATTTTCTCATTAAAACCATCCGTTCCCATCGTGCAGCATCAGCTGACCGATCTTCATTGAGTGCAGATTAAACCGGAAAGCAATGCTGTTCTTTCGTCATCGTTTGTTTCTTTTTGCTCCGATCTGTGAATTTCGTATAATTATTCACGGCAGATGAAAGTATACGGATTTAGTCATTTTCATTATGAATTACAATTTTAGTAACGTTATTCTTTACTGAACTTTAGTGTACGTTTGAATATTTTGTTGTAGTATGTATTCTAAGTTTCAAACATTTTTTAACATAGGTGACAAGTTACAACTTTTAGAACAAATTACAAAACGAATCGACCATGACCACAGAGACGAACCATTCCAAGCTATTCACTAAGCTTTGGATGCGAACACAAACAATAACCGATCGTTCTATCTTGCAACCCGAAAAACGAAGACTTGGAAAACGCAGGGAAATGAGAAAGCATGTCAATAGCCATAGACAGAGATCTAATAAAGAAACAAAACTGAACCGATTCTGCCCCTGACAATCCATCGTCATAAATTTGTACAGGGCTCAATCACAAAAGAAGTGATGAAAGACAAGTGGGCGAATAAAAAACGCATAATACGCCATTTTGCCGTCACAAAGTGGAATCCATGTCGGTGATCTGTCAAACTGGTCAAACATGAGCGAATTGGCGGGCAACCGTTATTAGCCGACGAAATTTAAACGCTCGCCCGCTCCGAGAAAATTCACCGCGACGAAATACCGCCGAATTCGAGCGCCAAAATCTGCCGAGTACCAACTGCCAAAAGCAAAAAGACGCCGGATAGCTTCTACGGACGGAGAGTACCCCGTTTCTTTTTTAGACATCTAGCGTAGCCACTGTATAGTTTGAAGCGAGTTTCATTTCGGGGAAAAATGATAAATGACGTGAATGATTGAACGGCCGGACACGAGTTTCGAATCTGGAAAAGAGATTTCAGCCATCCGTTTTACATTTCATTCGAATTATGACGAGTCCCGTCAGTCGGCGGCGCATCTATGAGAATTAAAATGCGAAATTTATCGGCCATTTAGTGGATTGTCACGACTGCAGTTACAATTCATAAATATTCACGGCTATTGTCCGCGGTGCTTTTATAAAATAAACATGTTGATTGACACCAGACGTCACGAGCATCAATCAGACGGGCGTGATCGGAATGCGAGCTTGCATGATAAAAATCCTCGGACTGAGTTGTCGGATGGTATCGTTTTTCACTGCGACGGAATAGAGCGCAAAATTCTGTGCCGATTTCTTTTGACATTTGCAAATATGGCGTCATATTTGACGTTGACGGCGAAATTGGCGGGAAGCTTGTCTATGCACTTTGATGTTCGCGCGCTCGGATTTCGTGTTCGAAAAACATTGACAAGAACCTTTAGTAGTTTCGTTGATTAGTTTTCAGCGCTGACAGTTGACGTTATTTCGCCTTTTTGGCCTATTCGACTGTTCTTTCGACATTAGCGGGTGTCTGTTCCGAATATAGTTCGTATAGACAATCGGAATGCAATTGTCTGTAGTTTTGAGACGGCCGACAACGAAATGAAGCAATTTTAGGTTGGGGCTCATTTATTGCCTGTCTATCGCTGCAGTTATAAACCGAACGGAAAACTAAGTTTTGCTTGTTGCGGTTATAAGTTTACATTATGAATCGCTGGTCGATACCGTTTGTCTCAGAGCGCTGTGGATACGCCGCCGTACAAGTAGGTAAGTTCATACACGTAGTGAGGGATTTATTTTGTATACATACCTAATATATCACATAATAATGAATGCTTTCAGCTGCAATTTATAAAACCTGAGCTGCCACACCTCGGGTTGTCTGTGTTGCAGTATTTTCGCGATAGACCAGCCCAATTTGGTCAGCCGACACGTTGGGTCACGCGAGTACCATTACATTTACGTCATTCGGGATTAAAAGAAAGTAATTTTGTGGAACGAAAATTTTATTCTTTCGCGTTTTCGAGGCATACATCATGGGGCTGGATGTTTCGTGGAGATATCTGACGTAGATTATTTTGAGTAATGGTATCTGCTCCGAGCGCTGCGGCTTGCGATTGCGGCAAATGCGATATTGTTTAGTGAGAGTGTGGGGAATAGATCTAAACTCATTATTAACCTGCTAGTGGAACTGTTTCTCTTGGTAGAATATAGTCACGTGAAAATTTGAGTACATACGTAGAAAATTTCAAGGAACCAATATTTGTCTATGTCTAATACTTGCGAGCTTAGTTAAATTAATTTACTATCGTATTCCTACTAGCCATATTCCCGTAAACTTCCTGAGCTCGTGAGCCTCACGCCTCGGGCCGCAAGCCGCGCGACGCACGACCCTAGCCGCGCGTCGCAAGCATCGCTCGAACCGCAGCGTTGCAGTGGGGGTTGAAGAAAAAAGCAGTAGACTATAAAATATCGTTTTGTTGGTGCAATTAAAATTGTACGGCGGCAGATAGTGCGCTCGCCCCGTCTTGGCCCTCTTTGTGTTCTATTGACTGGGACTAAATAAATGCTGTTCTGTTGGGAATACCCCTTTTATTTGCTTTTCTGAAGAAATATCTCTATTCCTCGCCCGCTATGCAGGTCTTCGGAATGGACCCGTTACTCTAAAGGAAGATAAGATTGCCTTGAAGCTCGTCGATGTTTTTGTGAACTTAAGTTTAATAATGTTTTTGTCATATTTTTGATACAGTGTTAAACCTTCAGTATTTTGTGAAGCCGTAAAGAAAAATGCTTCTAACTACACTTTTCTTCTGAAGGGTATTATTAGCATTGATACTTTTTATGGGCTAATAAGGAAATAGCAAACGAGCTGCAAGGTAGCATCCCCTGCCGCTCATGGTCTTCTGTAACAAACTTTGAATAGGACTATAAAGTATTAGTAGTCGCCCAGTTAATAACGGAATCCAGATACGTTCCTACTCTTGAGGACAGATGACCGCTTCTTGTATAAGTATAACTGCACCCTGGACTAGAGTTTCTTACAAACGAAGCGGTTGACTTCAGCTGTGGTCGTCTGTGTTAACTCTCAAATAGGACCAAATAATATTTAGGCAAATCGACAGTATTTATATGAGTCTCATTGATATTGGATAGAACGCTCTTGTTGACATCTTGTAGACACTTATAGACATAACATAATATTCAACTCACTACTTGTTATCATTATTTTTTTGCATAGATGGACAGATAACTTATTAATCGGATTAATTTTCATTGATATACTTGAAAGATATTATTATTTATTTATTCTACCATTATCTCCATACGTACATAGAATCATCGAATATAGAGTAGTATGTGTTAATATTCAATAAAGATGCAGTGACTGAATGCAATAACATACTAGTATTAAATTTATCGGGAACACGGTCTATGATGAACCGTATCTGAACTAATATTATTCAACCAAATAAAAATATTTACCATTTACGGGCAGCGATTCATTGCTTCAGTAAGTCGATTAAAAAATTGAATTCTATATGAAACTCAACCTTCATTCACTTTTTTCCCAACATTTTTGATCTCAAAGTTTTAATAAAATCGGTCTAGAATCGAGAAGCTATTGCATCAGTAAGCTTAAGCGAATTTATAAAATATTTTCGAAATAGGAACGTAAATATCTCGCGCAACGTTAGCAACAAAGACTGGCCAATTCGGCAATGCAATCTAGATAATTATTTTAATTCCGTTTCGAATATTTATCGCTCGGTTGCAATCCGAATTCCGGCTGGCTGGAATAAGCCCCGAAAATACGGTCATAGAGCTTTCCGTGGTTTTAGTTTCTTTTTTAATGCTGCTTGGTCAACGTGCAGTTACTGAAACAGCCAAAAATGTTTAATTGATAATGTTTCACAATCTTAATTTTTGGCTAATTGAAAAACAGCATTTCCAAATTTAAATTTTGCGTACATAGCATTTGGGCATTTAATTAAAAGTATATAATAGGAGGAGGAGGAGGAATTCCCGTCGATGGCAACGAACTCTCGGAGATGTCGTCAGTTAATGCAGGAAGCTCATGCTTCAAGAGGGTTTGTTCCGGAGATTGATGACATTATGACCTGGATGAAAGCGATACGGGAAATTATAAGTTGAGTTTCAATCTTGTCAGTCTTCGCACCACAAGTTGAAGTCAGCAAGTCTAGTCACGAAATTAAAGTACAATCATTATGCGCCTCAACTGACATGTCATTTAAAATAAAAAATAAATAAATGATAATTATGTTAATATATTGCCTCTGATTCTAGCAGTACTTTAATAGATATGTCACACAACTAGGATAGCGATGTGATGGAAGAGTGCATAATTTCTACTTTATGATTTTTTTATGTATAATGAATTTGAATATAAATGTTGCATTAAATAATATTATGCTTCTTACACTGTTATATCATTGATCGTACTAATAAACATTTATCTAAAACAATTTTCACTGGAAATAAACGACAAAATTCGATATTACCCATTAGTCATCAGAGTTTTCTAATTAGACTGAGCAAATAGACGAAATAAAGCATTAAGGAGTTGTGCAAATACAATTGTAGAAGGGGAAAAGAACTTAGATGATCCGTTCTTGTACTAGATGCGACAACGTTTCGTGATCTATTGTTGTCAATACGTAGAATAAGTATTGTGCGGTTAATATAAAAAGTTGTATTTACGCAATATTAGCTTTTTTGGGTCTACATGAAATAGGATGTTTGTTCAACTGTATAAGTCATGGACAGAAAAAAGATTTTGTCATTAAAAATATTATGTTACAAGCAACACTTCAGTCGAAGCTGTAAATACTGATAGCGACAAACTCAACTGATTATTTGTTAATTACGTACATTACATCAAATATACCACGTTTTGAAATGTAATGTAAATAGGTAACCTAAAGTTAGAGTCTACGCTCATGTCGCTTCCAGAACTTTGTAGTTGCATGTGAATGCCCGTATGCAAGCTTCGTAAGCAAATAATATGACAAGATAAAGAGAATAGGACACTCCGATCCAACTGTTTGGAATAAAAAGTATATCGATTGTGATCTACTTTATTGTTGGTTTGCGAAAATTCAAGCGGATCACGGAATAACTTCATATTACGACATTCACGATTATTTCACGGCTTGAAGGCATAAGGTTAAATGTACCGTTTTGGAGATATAGTTATTCATTGGGAGATATGTCATCTACATGTCTTGGGTTTTTTACAGTAAATTCGGGTGTGGTAAGGTTTCTGATGGTAAGTGGTCACCGATTTCAATGGGAATCAGCAACATTAAAGACATTTCCAGCCATAGAAATGGGGGCGAAGAAAGAAAAAAGTATTCAGTTTAATAAACTAATAAATATTAGTTAGCGTATGGGTGTTAGTGTGGGTTTAAATTTGGGCAGATTTACGGAAAAAAATATTAATGTCTCCACATTGCCTAACATTTGCTTTCTGACGATATCAATCGGAGCTGGTTTCTCTACGCATCTGAATCGCGGACGTAGGTACATTGCAAGTCCCTGAACGTTGTTGAGTTATGTACAACACGGTCTTTATTTTATTATTAAGTATATCACTTTTCTCAACTATAAACGTAATAACACGCACAATTATTTTAAACACCGCAAGTATAAGCGCTAATTATTATCTTTTAACTAGAAAGGCGCCGCCGTCATAGCGCTGCGTTCCAGAATAAGTCGCGCATACCAGAATAAGACGAATTCTCCGGCTGTGTTGACCGCCATCTTTGTAACTATTCCGAATAATTTTTTCATCCATTCCTCGAGCGATCACGGCGTAATTATAAATAAAATTGACATTAATTGCCACGACTCGATGTGGGTTAGGAATGTGTAGAAGTAATTCCCTTAATACGGTAATGATGCTCCGGTTTCGACGCTCTTTTTGCGCCCTAACTCTTGCGGGGCCATCTTGTTTATTGGACTCTCGATGACCGAACGAATTGCGGCGTCCGATCGTACGCAACTATTTTCTTAAAATATCACTAGAGATATCGCGCAGAACAGAAAATGTTCCCGAACACCAAGCCCACAGAAACCATACATTAAAAAATCAATACGAGAACACAACACGCTCACAATTAAGACGCATCCCTCAAACGTCATAGCACCCTTGCACTAATTACCGGCACCGCCGAAACGATCGTTGACTCCAAACCCAAAGCAGCAAAATTCAAAATCGAACGACACGTGAAAACCATCCGCAAATAGGATAAGATCATCCCGCTGTCTAACTGTCACAAACATCAGATCGACAAACGATACAGCGATCGTATTACAATGGGCTAAAAGTGAAAATCGAACGGCAATAGTTTAAAGAGCGGCAGTCGTCGTGAAGAATTATCCCGCTAGCAAAAATGTTGGGAGGGGAAGCGCGGGCACTTTGGGCAATATGCAAAAGTTGGGGGGTCGGGGAGGCAGGGGCCGTGATTAGGCCGTGTGTGACGATGCGCATCTTATGCCCGCATTACCCTTTCGTTTTCCTTCCGATAGCTGCCTTTGTGGGGTGTCCCTTTACTTATCTGTATGAAAGTAGATCATACGATACCAATTTTCTTCTCGCTTTTTCGACTCGCTCGACTGTTTTCCAGCTTATTGGCTCTTTGAGGACGTACCGGCGTAGCAGACGTTCGCGACTGATTTTTAATAAATATTTTGCGTTTGATGTCGTTAAAACGATGAAGAATTGAATCTTTGATCGTTAGAGTTCTTATTTACGAGTCCATTGAATAAAAGTAACGACAATTAAAACTATATCAAACAGTGCAAATCACTACTGACTATAATTTAAAGGCGTCGCAATTGCATAAAGCCGTTAACATCCAGGAGCATAGGTAGTTAACAAGGAAGTATATGTATTCTTGACGCGAACTAAAAAACTTTTGCTTCGAAGTCGAATATCGCGCTCCACACTCTGCACGCTCCGAGCTCCAAGTTTTTGCGAACAAAGTTCCGCGTTCACAATCGACTAAATGTAATCCCCATTAGCAAAATAAACTACATTCGCTAAGGGCGGACTCGTTAACACACTTTCCAAGTTTCCCATCGAAAACTACCCCGCTTAGACTACCAAATACGTTCACCGAGGACAAACTAATAAACGTGAATGTTTAATATTCTGCCAAATCTTCGACGCCCCCCTCCCCCCAAATTTCAATACGAGCTTAAGTAATATCGAATTCAGGAACCGCATCCGTTCGAGAAACGTCGTAAGAGACGCACCTCCCGCGGCCCCTACGACGTTCGGCAGGCGAGCAGCCCAAGAGCTTGATACAGACGTTATGGACGATTCGGAGAGTGATTTCCCTTGAAACCAATGTAGCATATAAATACCATTATTCTGAAACAATACACATTTTCGCCCCCGTCGTGTTGTTTTGAAGAAACTTCAAACGCCTCATGAATATTTATTCGGATGCGTTGCTGCGTATTGATTTTTTTCGTCACATCTTTGTTTGATGTTTATTCATAACTGGCTTAACCCTACGCACTAATTAGCGTCTGATATTTCAAGTATAATACACTACGTAGATAACCGCATATATAACTAACATCAAGATTTTTCAGTCTAAACTCCATTATAAAATACCAATTATTGATCTATAATTCTAATCGATCACTTTAACACAGCCATTTCGGGAACCGTGTACACGGAATGTAAGTATTATTAAAGCAATAACTTCTACCGGTTTCACATTTGAGATACGTTACAATACACAATATCCATATTAATATAACCAATTTTTCACCAGGAGGGGGGGTAATTTCTCAGCGGATCTTACCCTCCGCACGCACACATCGTTGTCTAATGAAATCAGACGTCCTGACGCAATTGTACATTCAATTAGTACACAGCAGTTGCCATTCTTATCGGAGACGATTTTACGAACGAATTAATCCGAAAACATACGATTCCTATCTCCCCTGCCTCCTCCTGTTTAAGTATAACGGTATATCGACGCGTTATTTGTCTGGAGTAATTAAGTACGCACTGACTTCGGTCGCGGCTTCGTCTACGCGACGTTTTATCTAATACATGTTTAGTTACTAATATATTTTGGTTGTTGTTATTACCGTTTGTAATGGTCTTTTTATATTTAAAGTGTTTGCAAAATTTTCAAAGGGAATTTACGTGCTTTGTTTTGTTACGATTGTTACAAATAAATTTATGCTTCGTATGTAGTGTTCTTATTACAAACACAAATGTTATTGATAATGAAGACGAACGCACACTCATACTCGAATATAAAATAGAAAATTATTATATTTTCTGACATTCTGTTTCCCCGTTATGTTTTTTTAAATCGGCTACTAAATTTCTCTCCCTAGATAATAAATAAAATGTTTGTCCTCTAAACCGATAAAGCTTTTCACAATCAAAATAAATCAGAGCAAATTAAATAAAACAGGGATAACTCAATAGACGACGCCGGTTTATAAAGAGACCAATCAAAACAAACTCGAGCGTGACCGATCGGTAATCATCGATAGATTATTGAGGGGAAACTAACTAGGGGATCGATCAATGATCAAACTACCATTGATCACGCCTCGGTGTTGTGGATTATTGATAGATTGATATTAATGCGCGTGGGGTCGCGGTTTTTTCAATATGGCAACACAATCGAACAATGTAATTCTTTCACGCACATTTTTTTTCATTGTTACCGTGCTTGCGTTCCGTTATTGGTTTTATGCGGCTTGTTTATTGAATGTTTAATTTTTAAGGGTGATTTTGTAGCGAGTGGCGAATTCTATTAGCTGATTGCGGTTGACTGAAGTGTTGACAGTTTTTGTCGTGTTATACAATAACACGGGATTAATGACGGCTTTCACGAATTGAAACTCAATCCGACACTAGAGTTGTTTACGATATTTTCTTGTCGCTCTGCGATTTTATTAAAAAAGTGTCATCTAGCGCGAAATAATTAAGCGTAAGCAATGCGATCCAGAATTTGTTTTCCGGCGACACAAAAGAGTCCCACGCTTCTCGGATTCGATCGCGGCTCGAATTAATAGACAATACGAGAGCGGTGTCTACACACGGCTTCAATATGCGGGATTGACACCGCAATATTCGCAAACAGAAATAAGATTGCTCCAGCCACCCCGCGCCCCGGGGAGGCACTTTATTATAACCGACGTCTTCACGATTGAAACCAATTGTTAATTGAGTCATATCTATGAAAATTGCGCCCGTTCCACTCGATTCTTATCGGTATTCGTCGTTAAATTTATTATCACAATGGCGGCTTCACGCTTCACGTGGAACGGAACGCGATTTTTGGGAATTACGACCCGATTAAATTTCGAACGGTTAAAATTTGATCAGTTTTGCGAATTTCATTAGCCCTTATTAATTTCAGATGTTGTAAAATTTTCAATTAAAATTTTAGAATCGTCGCAAATTTTAAGATTTTACATAATTTTTCAGCTAAGTTATGTCACATCAAATCTGAGCTAAGAGCATCTTATTCAAAGTAACTATTGGCAGTTTAGTTATATAATAAACTACTCGAAACATTCATTAGATATGAAAGTTTTCTTAGCGGGAAATACAGTGAGCTACAAAGCGAATCTCGCAAAGTGTTCGTAGCTGCTCTGTGTATGGCGTCGAATTGGGAAGGCACCCGACAATAGTTAGACAAATGAATAAATCCAAATGGAAATTTCCTATTCGTGAACAATAGTTAGATTTTAGAGGCTTGTATCTCATACAGACAGATTGATTGGGTCCTTTCTGACGATCACTAGTATGGATAGGGCTTTTCAAGTTAAAAATTACTTCTATAAAATGAATAAACATACTTGTTTTTATTTTCCGAATCTGGACGATTCGTCCGATAGAACGAGCGTTTCGTGAAATCATAAATAATGATACGTTGAATTCGTTCAAAAGACAATGAGAATTCATAAAAGTGAACGGTTAACTTTGAACAGGTCACTTTAACCATACGATAGCACTCGTACCTTCAGCACGAGATCAGCTGCTAAAGAGCTATTAATATATTAGGATAAACAGCACTGAAATCCGAAGCCGCTAGATAAATCAAGGCATCGCGTTCCCATAAATTGCGGATCGCTCTCCATATTTCGTTACCTGCCCCGTTTGTTACGATTTTATTTTGAAAATGAATGGCGGGCGGGCGGGGGGGCGCGGG
>DWPA01000802.1:0-21763 GCA_018251375.1 Calpodes ethlius
TTGCATTTATTATTATTATTTAAATACGTCAAAATATTAATTTTACTTTGAAAAACTTCGGTTGCAGTAAGTAATTTACAATAATCAAGATATCCAAAAGTAGTTAATCGATAAATTAAAAGTTTTAATTATATTTATGAATACATTTTTATACTTGTACGTGAATATATACCTACAAAATCCCAATATAAAGCTTATAAAATCATTTTAAAATAAAAAATATTGTAACTCATTTCCTCACCTAACGTTTAAGTACGTATCGAAGCACATAACATTCAACCAGAAGAAACAGGAGACGAATGAAAACTGGATCAAGTAAGCTGTAAAAATAATAACCAATTAGATGCAGACTAGACAATAAAAATGTGCTTCAACAAATTATGGAAACTTTCTTACCCATTATAGTACAAGCCGGCTCAGGAAAAGCATGCCCAGCTAATTGTGTCGTAGCTAAGCAAGAAAACGCCACAGCTAAACAAACCGCATGACAAGACAATGCTTTGCCATGAGTATCCCTTAGTTCCGTTATAAACGTATACACACACGCTGTTGCTAAGAGAAACGGTACGGATATGATGAGACCTGCAACACATTATCTTAGTAGACGCAAAGTTACTTAACCGACAATAAAAACGACAAAGTACATAAAGGTGAGTATAAAACTTAGTTAAGTTTACTCACCAACAGCGTAAGCTATTAATGTAATTGAAGTCTTCGCTTCGTCAATGGGAGCCCCGAAACATACTAATGGAAGCGTCACTCCAGCTGGATTCGATTCATTGTAAAATGTTTCCATACAAAAATCCCTCGTTCCTAATAAAGGAGGTTGGCTGAACGGAACGAATAATGAGCCGTTGAAGAGAAGATAGAATTCGTCCTCGCTACGTTTATCAGGCTCTAATTTGTACCTATAAAAAAATTCACATTGAATTCAAATCGTAAGTTATATTTAAAGTGACATAAATTTACATAAGTATTTATGAAGCTTTGATGTGACTTTCTGATGCTATCATATCAATCCGTAATAGTTTGGTACTTTATGACTTATCTTTATTTCGAGGTCACTCGAAATAACAGTGATAGACAAGTGCATCAAGAACATCACTGAATCGTTTTATAATTAAAAAAAAGAAATGTAAATTTCATACACTTTAATAATTTTTAACCGAAACTAATTTCTACGAATAAACTATTGTACTGAATTTATCGGCGAAATAAATCGACAAATCGTATACAACCCTCCTTCTGGGCGTTACGTAATTAATGTGTATATTTTATTTTATTTTATTTTAATAAAACTTTATCGTTTCTTTTTTCTGTAGCAGTGTTGCCTACAATACTATCGTTAATCTTATTAATTAATTGAATAACTGTATATTCATGCGCTTAGTTAAAGTTTTTCGTCAATTTTACTGGAAACACATATGAATCCGTTCTAAACATCGATTGCACCCAAACCACGGAATAAATGTGTGTAGGTACTATGCAAGATAGTCGATTATCTCCTACTAAGAATTAACAAACACCGTTTGCTAATCAAACCTATAGATTTATAATCTATAAATATATAAAGAAAATCTGTAATGAATTATGAAGTTTCCTATAGATATTCAAAGTAAACATGGATTTCTCATTGCGGTCATAGAAAGCGTGTAGTGTCGGATTCTACAAGCACTAACGCTATATTTTCCGTGTACTATCATATTACTCGTTTATTCTATGGTTTGTTAGTTTAAACTTGTAATTTGATTGGCAATTTAGCTTTTACTTTGTTGACACCGCGCCACCACAGAGCTAATTGTTCTTAAATGCGCACGCCGCCATTTTGTCATTAGTCTCTTTGCTAGTTCTTCTTTTTTATTACTAAAGTTTAAAATTAAGTTACTTATTAACGCCAACTAAAACATGAAAAATATACAAAGCTGTAACTACTATTGAAGAACCTGACAAAAATAAATCAACAATATTTGCTTGCAGCGCGTCGCCTCATAATGTTGATCCAACTACATTGGCAAGTAATGATGTTCTTTTAAAGTTTACGAAGAAAAAAAATTATCGCTAAAAATAAACAGTTACTTCAAAAGGACCTCTCGAATGCGCAGGGGTTTCCCACGATGGTCTCGAACACGTTGCTATCGTAGCTCCAAATGTGGGTGTCGTTCGCTTTGTGAAAGATCGGTTGAAAAGTCAACATGGATCGGGAACACACCGTCTTGAATTTACCATCTTCAAACGTCACAGACAGATTCTGCCCACTCGCGCAACACTTCGGTACTACTGGTAGCTGTTTTTTAACTTCTTCATCCTGAGAACAAAGAAATGCGTATTTTAAAACATTATGTTTATGTACATCATCTATTTAATAAGACTTCAAAATGATCTGACGGTGAAGCTAGTAATCGTAAACTATGGACATGAAACTTCGAAGGAATTCGTCATATTTATACAATAAAGCCATTGCCGACCTAGATGGAAGTGGAAGAAAAACTGAAAACGTTAAGAATACAGTTGATTATAAAGTGATAGTTAAAAACTCTTCAACTACCCTAGGTAGCACAGACCCCGAGCAACCGCAAACAGGAGCTCATACCGTAGCCTCATCCATTATTCAGCGAAGTGAACCATGAGCAGACGACGTTGGCTTGGACTCAAGGTTAGTTAAACTTACACTCCAAATATTTCTAGAATCGCTGTGAATGAATTTAACACGTTCTGGATGCAGTGTTAATGAGCCAGTTAGTAAGCAGATTTTACACTTCCCCTTTGGAGATAACGATCTTAGTTTTAAAGTTGGGCGACGTTGTCTACCTACCATTGTACCATAACTAATTTAGACTGCTATTACCAAAAAATACACTTAATTTGAACAGTAAATTTTATCATTTGTAATAAAATTTGTCATCCTGACGTGCTCGTTTTACGAATATGAAGGGATTTACCATGACAATAATGATCTGACTCAGCTAGGGAAAACATCTTCAAATCTTGTAGAATTTGAAAACTTTATTACGCAAATTAGGTCATCCCACATACAAATTACGAGGTAAGGACAAGTTAATTTGGTTGTCATTTCAACAATGATAAATTGTGCGGATCATATGACAAGCCTAATCAGAATTCAAGATGGGTATTTGAACTTTGATGTACTTATTCGTGAAAGAAATTTGACTGCGGTTGGCACACGCAACGTTTTGTTTAAAATTGGTCACGTAATTGTTGAGAGTCAAAGTGCTGGCTTGAAAATGACAGATGTTTTAAATGGTTTATTAAAGTATTATAATGAGATAGAAGTCTTCGAGGCAATAAAGCAAGAAGTCTTATAATAGTTTTCTATTAATAAACTGTCACTGACACTATTAACAAAAGAAGTAATTTTAAAAGAAAATAACATAAATTTCACCAAAAGAAACAATGACAAAAGAAGCTAACGTAACGTATACTGCACGATATTAAAGCTTCAGGAAATCGTAAGAGAATCTAAGCGTAATAAAACAAATAGTTGTTATTGATGCTACTCAAGTTACTAATATGTCTTATAGTACACAATAAAGTAATTAGAAACAAACAATCGTTACTGCTTTTACAAGGCTTTTACAGTCGATTTCATGGCATTAAGTACCATCGTATACTTCACATTGACCGTTGTGTAATGGGCAGTAAAGCATAAAGCGCTCACAACACTTCCTTGCAATCAAGACTTCTTTATAGCCCCCCGTACAGTAAGTATAACAAGTCACGGAAAACAACTAACAACTACAGGTATGTTAAATGCGTTTGTTTATTTGATAGGCTGTAGTAATTTCTAACACGCACCTACGAAGACTTTACTACGAAAGGAGCTATTTACACAAAATACATACGACTTAAAACATATTTAAATACGTGTTTCTATGTGATGAATAATTATGAGTTTTAAATTAGACTAACGATCTTATTACTAAAAAGATATAGAAATATTGTAAGTCTAAATAGAATCTGACGATTATACGGCTACACTATAAATTAATAGGAATCTTAATATTAAATATTGTATTAAAAATACTAAAGATAGTCTTTATAATATTATCACATACATATTATGATAATATTTTGGCATAGTCAGGTCATAACGGAGCGAAACGATTGACAGTAAATAATAACAAATTAATAATTTAAAAACCTAAAAATATACTTTTATAGTGAAATAATTTGAAAGGTATGCTATTCACCATTGATGAAGTCTCTCGATTAAAACCAACCCTGACTTTAATAACAGATTATGCGTGCCAAAAAAATGCAGTATCATCGGGAGTATTTATTTATAAAAATCATAAGATAAGTGGAAGTTGCAAAATTTGATTTAAACAAACACAAACAAACATTGCAAGATAAATAACAGCTTTTAAAAAAACAAACGGCTTTGCCGTTTAAAATACACAAACACTTTTTACTAAGAAATACAAAAGTCGTGATTTAGCAAACAAGACGCGGTTGTATCGCAAATCGTGATGTTGGTATCATGTATACCCACATCAGCAACTTGAGATAAACTGTCTGTATTGTTCGAAATAATGTTGTTGTATCACTTTCTAACTTTGATACTGGCTTCAGTTTACAGAACTAACTGTGCGTGAAAATGAATATTGTGATGCTATCCTAGCTTGAATCCGTAACTTTGTTGTCGTGAGCGAGAGTAATTATGTCGGATTGAGATTTAAGCAAGACAGAATACATATTTACTGAATTTTGTGCAGTTCCGTGACGTATAAATTAAGAAACTTGTAGCGATGTTAAGTATTATGAGAGAAGTTTATTTTCGTAATATGTTAATACTATACATACTAGGACTGTAGGTGCCATGGACAACATACATAGACAGGAATACACACACCGAAACTAATAAGAGAAGTATAAACTCATCATTCAAACTTTTGTCTTACTGAGAATCGAACCCAGACCCCTTTGAATGGAGGTCCAGTGTGGTTATCACTGCGTCACACAAGGTGGGTCATTTTAGTGCCACGCATTATTTTTAAGTAGGTAGATATTGAGCTGCCGGCTACTTCATAAACAAGTAATTTTCGTCATATCCAACTTTTCAGTAGTTATGTCGAATTGTCAAAGTCAAAAGTAATAATAGCTGTACACATATACCAGAATTACCCCATAATTTCAGTTTCATTTCCTGAGATTTCGTACAAAAATAACCGAGCCCGTTGAAATTCCACGGCTTACCTCGCTAGGCCACTTCTAAAACATAATCGCGACAGGAAGCTCCGCGAATATTTACTTTTACCTTGAAATGAGCAGTGAAATTAAGGTTATTTTAGGCACGCCAAGAAGGCAGGCGTATTGTCGTTTCTAACCCTCCACTGCTCGCTGTAGTGCTTATATTTGAAGGCCGTGCTCCATATATTTCAGTTACTTTAGACAGAATTCTGAATATGTATTTTAAACAACATTTTAGACTGTGAGTGATTTTTTAACTATATGGGGTTATAATCCGCCCTCGCTTTTCTTTGAAAGAAGGTTTTTGTAGTAGATCTCCCTCCGTCTTCATTCGACAAAAAATCTTCGAAACAATTGTCACCTACGTGTCATATTGAGACCAAAAAAAACTTAGAATGATTACATTAAATTTATAGACGATAACGAAAATCACAGCCATAAACTGCCCATTTCTGGGCTCAAATATCACAATGTGAAATTTAAAGATGACCGCACTGGCCCAAGGCTTATTAGCAAGCTATATATCAGCATATACCTTTGAAATCATCATCAATGTAACCTTTAAAAGCATTGAAACATCTGAATTTACTCACTTTGATTTCTTTCAGTAACGCAAGGACTAATTAATATAAAAAAAAATAAACCGAGATTTCGATCCGGGAACTTTAGCTTCACAGGATATTTACTTCTAATACAAAAATTACATTTATATCAATGGCTTTTGACTTTGAAACTTTGACTTTTGACTTTGAATGACTTAAACTCAGATACTCAAAGAATACTAAATTACTAAACTTGATTTAGTAGAGTAAAAATAGATTACTATTGTACTCTGTATAATTACAATTATTTAATAATTCAATATTGTACCCGGCCTAACCGACAAACAAGCCCTCCAGAGTCATGAGTTACTTATGACAACAAAACGCTTTCTCTATGTAGATTAAGTTCATATTATCCTTGTTAACTACTTGTGATGTTTGTTTGTGGAAACGTTGGAGTAAAGCGTCCAATTTGAGACAGTTTAAGGGCGTTTCTGTCGAGATAACTTCACATTTGCGAGTCTTGTCAAGGCGGACATAATATTAATAGACCTACTTTACATACCTATGTTTAAAGTTTACTGAGTTCTATCGGTAGGTATTAACTTAAAAGTTTTGTGAGAAATGATATAAATGTATATTTCTGACTGTATGTATGTACATAACTAATAACTTACTCGTATATCTTACCACTTAATATGTACAGTTTAGCTATCTGCAACTTTTGTCACGTTTTTGATACGTAAATAATAGTTTGAAGATTTTTTATCATTTTTATACAGAACCTATGACTATTATTGTTACTGTAAACACACGTTATGCATTACAATTGGGATTCTGTAATTCAAATCTGATTATACCTAGTTTATCTTTTCAGAAAAAACATTCAATCTTACCCTTACTTACTTGATATTAAAGAAAGTACATTTTCGATTGTTTTTAATCTTTACAGCGTTATTTATTACACATTTTACTCTAGGATTTAAAACCCCTATAACACTTAATCTATCTATCTTTCTAGCAGCCTCTTAAAGTCCACTGCTGGACATAGGCCTTCCCTAATTGGCGTCACTCCGACCGGTCCTGGGCACTCTGAATCCAGCGGTTTTCCGCCATCTTTTTTATGTGATCAGTCCACATAGTTGGGGACACTTATATATATATACACACCCAAAAATAAATATTCACACATGAAAAAAACAGTTAACGCTGTTTTAAAACCAACCAATCGCGCGCTTATGCACTACAAATTGTAAGCAATTAAGTAAACGGAGTCTTTTCACAGAAACTGACATTGAAACAAAACAAATGAACTATTTAAATGCAACATTGTTCGAAACACGTCACCGCTACAACTAGTAGCGCGTACAGCCCACGTTTTACGTATTAAGTACTTTATATTCAAAAGAAATTAACATTGTAAAAGTTTCAACACGTTCGTAAACTATTTCTGGTATGTTTAAAATGAGTTATGATGCAAAATATATAATCGTTACCTTTATTATTTTCTATAAATACTAAGAAGCGAAAGATATGATTTGTGGATATGAAGTTATCTTGTTATCTAAAAATAAGAACTCGTAACAGATAAAGAATATGTAAAATCTTCAATTAGGACTCACGTCTTGTTCTTCGGAATAAATATGAATGAATTATAATTCCCGATGTAGGGACGCGAAGTCGTGTTGAAAAAGTATCAAAATTCTTGACGTGAGAAGTATAAAGACGGATGTCCCACACTGGCAGTACGGGATATCCAACTTCATTCTTCTTATTCATAGTAAACGCCGACATGACAGTTCTCTTCAGTCGTTCTACAAATTCTTTCAAGAATTAAGAATGAATTAAGTTTATTTTCAATTTAGAATTCATTTAATATTTAAAATAAAATTATGAATGTTTTTTTTTTTGCTTCAACCACCGTTGCTGAAACCATTTTACCAGTTTCATTATAATATTATATTAGAGTATTTGAAATCGAATACCACATGTTTGTAATGTAATTTAAGTGATAATAGACTATTCATTATATTATAAATCGACACATTAACTATAATATCTGAAATAACGAATAACATTCATGAACGGCAAAGAAAGGTGGCACGCTCATTTGCTATTCGTATCACATAAAAAATATAGTTTGTACTTATAAATATCTATTGAAATATTACTTATATATGTAAATATCTCTATGAATCGGAGAAAGAAGTATAAGTCGCACCTAAACCAGGTGGAATGGCGACCTAAAGAAGTCAGCTGTCTTCCGCTGGATTCAGAATGCTCAGGACTGGTCTGAGTGGCGCAAATTATCCTATGTCTAGCAGTGGAAGGTCCAAAGGTTGATTGATAGATAGATATAAGTATTTAAGGATCTTACTTACGTTTTTATTACGTACTAAAGGAAAGCTACTAATATAAACAATACATGTATTCTTTATGCCCCTGCCCCATCTGCACGAACCTTAGTGTTTATGCATGCTCCAAAATGCGCTAAAATAACGCATTAAAAATTTTTACAACATTATTGGAGTTATATACAAATTTTATTTCCGTTACTTAGTGAGTCGATTAGCGCGTTAATTAACGCGCTAAACTATTGGCTACATCTGCATAATGTTATTGTTAGCGCGCTAATTAACGCGTTAGGATGCAAATGTGTCCGTGACATTACACAAGACAAAAATAATGACGTCAATATACACACAGTATACTTTCGGAATATCGAGGGCTGGAACATTTACGTATAGTATAACAAGAACCTTAAGTTGGAATCCAGATCACGTCTCAGATAGAACGAAGATAACGAGGATTAGGTAAAAATCGTTGGAGCACAATATTGGTGGTAATCATTTTATTAGAATTGTATCGTGTTATACTAGAAAGGTGTAGATACTGCTATGTAAATACTGCTATGTTCGCAACTCCTAGCCATTGATACATTGAAGTGTTCAAAGATTTAAGATAATGACCCCGGATTGACATTCAATAATATAAGGTTAAGGTTAATCATTAAGTTGTTTTTTTTGTATATCGGCTTGTAGTGACAGTTATTTTTTTATTATTAATTGTCCTTGCTATTGTCTCTGACGCGACAAATATAGCCTAAATAGTATTACAACAATTGGTGTGAGGAGTGCAGTAACTAATTACATTATTTTTGGAAAAATATGATATATTTCATTATTTATACACAGCGTAATATAGTGGACTTTGCACAATGTATGAAGGTGTCAAAAAACTTCGATTCATGGTTCCTAAAGTGAGTTATAAAATAAATTACAAGCACTATATTGATATAATATACCTTTTTATGGAAACTTAACTTCTAAAGTGCAACAAAAGTACTATTTATAGTACCTACTCAACGTTACCTGGTGGTGCATAATATTGAACGCATTAAACCGTAGCTATTTCCAGATACTCACGAGTGTAAGCAGGTAATAGAAAACAAATATTTGCCTCGATCCTGCGCTTGTCGGAAGCTATAAGCTATGAGCTCGGCTAAACTGCAATAGCTTGTTGTAGCCCTGTTTGCAAACGTACTAATAGAGTATGCGTTTATTGATACGCCGTTAGAAAAAAGGGGGAACCTAACTGTTAGCAGAAGAACTTAGGTTATTTTTTTTCGATTAGAAATCTATACTCATAATTATAAATGCGAAAGTGTGTGTGTTTGTTCCGCCTTCTTTCACAGCGCAACGGAGCGTCGCTATGGTATGATTTTTGGTTTGGATATACCTGGGAGGACGACGAGTACTATAGGCTACTTTTTACTGTGAATAAATATCTCATTTCTGTGGGAAGATCCATTGCGATAGTTTAGCCTAATTTAAGCAAGTGTCTAAATAAAAGCGATGCCAACCAGTATTATGATGGAATTTACAACATTTTTATTGCTGTTGCTTTATCACGGGGATGCGAAACCTCGGGCATTAGTAAGTGTACTTATAAATACAATTTTTGATGCGTATTCCCCTTTTATCATAATGTAAAACCAGTCAATTATAAATGTAAATCCAGTTAGGCGTCCCGAACTAACTAATAAGATGAATAAGCCTTTATAATACCATTGTAATCAGTACAAATTTCGCATTGTATTAAGGTAATTTTGTTAATAAATATCGCCTTGGCGTCGTGTAAAGTCCATTAATGGTAAATAATGCCAACGTCGCTTGCACTACACTCTCTCATAATATATACGAAACACTTCTGCAGTAGACAGCTCTGTACTTAGCGATATTTATTTCGACCACATGCTCATATTAACCGAATCTCGTTCGCGAATATGGCGGAGTCTCAGACCAATCTCTGTAAGTGGCCTCTGAGACCCAACCTTATCGGGCTTTGTTAGTTATTTATTCGCGACTCCACTGAGGCCCAAATATCTTTGATGTAAATTGCATTGTTTCTCCTTTATACCTGAGCATTAACACAATTCATTCGACAAAAAGTTTGTATGTAGAGCATACACGAGGGTAAAAAGATTGTGATATATTGTATGTCTTATTTGATACATAATATAACAGCAACTTATGTGTGTTTATATACACGTAGTCATGACTGACTACAATGGGCGGGTCACGCGCAAATCACTAAATAGGTTTACAGGCAAATAAACGATGTCAAATTGGCGATATGTCATTATCTAGGGGGGTATTACTCCAGAAAAATGAATTTATATTCTGGTGATAGGTTATAAAAGGTAGTATGAAGTGTACAGTACGTTTAGAACACAGTCGTTAAAAGAAAAATAAAATTGGTCAACATATTAGGATTTTAAGTAGCAGTGTTTATAGAGTGCGGCTAAAATATTTCATGCACATTTAATTTTATCGGATTATAATGAGGGAAGTAACATCATTCTCGATACCCAAGTAACATTCAAACGAGGATTTAGAAATTTTAGGTTATACAAGTTTGATCACATCAGAACTATGCAATGATATTTATAATGTACGCTATTATAGGCGTCAGTGGATCTTTGTGGAAACAATTTAAAAAAAAGAATACGAAATATAGCCATACGCCAAAATTGTACATTATACCTTTGCCAAATATTAGTTTCGAAGGGATAAGAGTCAACCCTAACGTAACGAGGCATATTTATAAGCTCTTCACGTCAGAGACGCGAGCAAATAAATAAACGAAGGGCTTGAGATATGCCATTTATTTCCCTCTTAGAGCAACAACGCGCGTTTAACTACAACTGGCTGGATAAAAAGCTATGTTTGATTTATTGCAATAATCTGAAACTGAGAGGGCTTTAGGCTATTGTCCACCACGGTGGCCAAGTGCTCTGTTGACAGACTACATACATTACTACATTTTACATATATTTATAAACTTATAGCTTATAATGTCTAACCAAAAGAAAGATAAGTAATATTAACTTTAAGGTTACTTTGAAAGAAATTGCTTTTTAATGATAACAGCGCTTTCTAAGTGTTTTATTACCGAACAAACTGTTTGTTTTTTTTTCTTTTTGTTCTGTACAACAAAGTGTATTATATGCGCTTTGGAAGACTATAAAGTTTTCTACATATAAATGTACATACATGGTAATTTCACGGCATAATCCACGACGTTCAACCCTAGTTGTTGACTGGGAACCTGCCTGAGAATCTAAGGGTTCCAGGTTTAATACCCCACCGAGACAGAAACCTACATGACAGTTTTTTTCTCAGATTAAAGTGATGATGTATTATATTCGTAGTCATGCCTCCTGTTTCTTTATATATCTATCTATCAGCCTTTAAAGGTCCACTACTGGACGTAGGCCTCCCCTAATTTACGCCACTCAGACCGGTTCTTAAATAATCTTTTGGTCTTTTTTTATATAAAGAAACTATGAAAGTCTTTCAAAATACCAATCCATGGCTTGACTGACAGCCAATATACATATCATTATGTATACAGTCAAGCCTATCAGTAAGAGACAATTGTTTGCCAATTAAAAAAGACGGGAGTTCCATCTTAACTGGTTACCCTATAGGGCGGTATACTGTATTCGAAATATTTAAGGTACTTCTATGTTTTCTTTCCATCACTTATGACTTACATATATACATACTTTACTGTACTTTATGTATCCTACTTTAAGCTCCACCTAAATACTGTCCCTACCTCAACGATAATGTTAAAACCATACATCAATGTATTTGATGTACAAATAAAGTTTAAATATAAGCTCCGCTCAAGTGAAGCTTTTTGCACTGCAAGCGTCAAAATATGGAATCCGAACGATGAATACACACAGACTATAGATTTATGAATCCTTTGTGAAATGCAATAACGTTTCAACTGACCACGACCAGATTAGAATATGTACTCGTACATAACGAAATGAATTTCCGCGCTGTCGCTAAGCCCGTTTCCAATTAACCGTGTGTCATTGTTGTTACATTGTATGAACAATAACCCATTTCCGTAGTTCCGTATAACGAATCACTGTATTTCATGGTCGCTCCATAAATATCCTTCAGTTAAACTTTAACCTTGCTTAAGGCGGAACGGAACGCAACGAGGAATTCAATAACATTTTGATTGTTGCACAGATTGCTGCTCTTAAGGGTAACCAATAATTGAGGATTTTAAAACGGGATATTTTTGTGTAATGCGTATTTATACTTTATACAAAATTTTCACAATTTATAAATATTACATGTAACTTATTTTTATAATTATTATGCTGTCAATGTAATCGTAATATAATAAGTTAATAAAGGTGTGTCCAATAGGTTAAAGTTTTAACAGAAATATTTAACGTTGCAGATAACTTAGCCGTAAGTATTTATGACCTATTGTATTCTAATAAAATTATGTAAAACGTTGCTTGTAAAACTGAACTTATCACAATTACTAGTAAACGCCTCCGTTATGTTTAGAGGGGATTATTTCAATTCATAATTTTCATTTCTGCGCTAATTAAAATAAATCAAAATTAATTTTCTACCCATTACATAAATGAAAACTCCATCGAAATCATGAAATACTATCGGAATAAATATCAACCAGTCTTTGCACTATTATGACATATTATATGTCATTATATGATACGACGATTATACAAAGACTTGTCCTGTATAATACGGAACGAGGAACACCCTACCCTGCTCTCGATATCGCGGTATACATCGAGATCTACCAGTATCCATTGATCTAGCGGTCTAGCCACCGCCGTCGGGGCTGCTCATACCGGTGGACATAACAATATCTCATAACCCGCAAGTGATAACTAGTTATTGATAGATGCAGTTTTATCATTGAAAGATAAACAATGATAAACGTTTGACCACTGAAACTTTAATGATAAGATCAAGAATTTCGAACGATTCATTTTTTTTTTCTAATAGTAAAACAGAGTTTTAACTGGCGCACTTTTACCCTTAAATTAAGCATCTCGCATTTTTATGGTTTGTGTTACTAAAAATAATATAATAAAAAAAATAACAAATATAAGTTGATTTTAACATAGTATTATTATTTTAATTTCATTTTGGCAATTGTTTCCAGATCGATAATTTTTTTTTATATTCTAATATTTAATTTAATTAATAATTAAATATTAATGATTTTTTTTATGAACTTTAATACAATGCTTGACTACAATCCGATCTCACGGTAAATGATAAAGAAGTCTTGAGTGCAAACACTTACTCAGCAAAAGCCTATTCACACTTGCCCGCTCTACTCAGGGCCCTAATTGAAATAATCCTTCGTACATCAACGCTAATTTCTTGCTCCTCACCTGTAAAACTATCTGATATGTCAAACTAACGTTGTTTAACGCCGTCGTACTACTATCTTAAATCGAGTTTAATATTTATTGTCTAGCGGTCCTTACTATGCATTTGCGCCAACCAATATGACCAATCACGAGGGATCGCTTACACAGACCAAGTAGATAATTGTAATTTATTAGGTGTCCCACGTACCGGCCTCATTCCAGATCGGTGCGAGATAGGTGTTCCATTTATTTAGTTAAGATCTTTCATTAGAAAGCTATTTTTTTATGATAAAACAACTGCCGTATATGTACTTTGTATAGCAATACATATAATAGATGATAAATGCAATTATTATCATAAATTATAAGTATGATAAGAATTAATTATATCATTTCATATCAAAATTATCAAGTCCTCAAGTCAAGTTGTATTTCATAATATTATAATTATTATTGACGTACGAATATTTGTATTACATGATAATAATTCTATTTTTATATTGTAAAGGGTACATAAGATAATAAACATATGCTAAATCCTATACTCGTAAGTACATCATTCTTTAAACATTACTTATAAAGTTCTACTTTTAGTACGGTGTTAAATTTGGTTTTATTTATTTATTTATACTTTATTGAACTAAATACATTTATGTTAAAATAGTACAAAATGCAACCTTAATGCTAAAAGCATTGTTTGCCAGTCAACCTTTGGGCAATTGGACTGCAAAGAATGAAATCAATAAATTGATAAGTAACCTTCAATCAGTATGGATGGATACATCTAATGATGTTATTAATAGAAATAATCTTCTAGAGTAAATAAGGAACAATACAAACAACGAAATAAGCGCCTGAAATAACCTAGGCATCTATCATGTATCTAAAGCACGTAAGCCGACAGATCTTCCGCCAGATGGCTCTCTCGAAGATAATAGAAGGCAAATATTTGTTCTCGCAACCGAGGGTGAATGGTGACACTTCGGCGACCGAGTTATTTCATTTCCCATTCAATGTTTGCATAGTCTGCGTGCCTATTACTTTATTAGAGTTCCGATCCCATGGAGCTTAAGCTTATTTTCACTCCAGACGTGAATATTGAAATTTTAAGCCTTTTTTTTTCAAGGATAGTATCTTCCCAAGATTCCCGGCGTTTATAATTTAAATTGCGGGTTGTGTAGGAATTTTGACGTATCCTTTGTATCACAACATAACTTTTAGTGTTGTTAAAGTCAATTGACGACGTTGACATCTGGAGTTTTCAAAAGGAGAGTGAATAGGCTATTTATAAGTTAGTGCGCACAACGATAGTAGTCAAGCACTGACTAATTTTATGTAAAAAAAAAATTGAGAAGTCACTTGCCATGAGGTGGTAACCAGCTCATTTGCAACCTATACACATTACATAATTGTTAGAAAAACCAATTACTTTTTTATATCAGCACGTACTATACAAAAAGTCAAAAATACGAAATGAGTGAGTAACTTTTCTTTATTCATCCTTTGAGGCCTTAAATTAACCCATTTTATTAATCATTCAATTATCTCACTATAAAACCGTGATTCACCTCGCTCGCTATTATTTGTAGAGTGAATTTGAATTATGTTCCTCAAGGACTAAATAAACTAAAGCGACTAAACTTGATCTATTGTAGCCGGACCCATTGACTGGTCGCTAAGACCTACCGTTAGAATGGACTGTAGGACTCGGGTCCCAGATTCCTGATTAGATCCGGTGAGATTAACCTCTCAGTACAACGTTTCTACAGCGAGCTATTTCTATGCAATCCCAAGGGTTATGAATGTAAGTTATGATATATTACCACATTTTTAAACGTAAAATATATTTCGATAAAATACGAATATTATTTTCATAATCGAACATTAATTAAATGATAATTCTTCTTCAAATAAAGCTGAGTAACAGCTGAAATTTGATCATTAAATTTAATCCAATGGAAACCGCTAACTCCAAATCTAAAGGGAATACATCAATCATCTCTGGGTCGAACTCATTTGATTAGGGACGGGTCTTTGCACGATTCCTGCGGTGCCAAATTCCGACGTCAGCCCTTGAAGGTACTTGTCATGTTATCTAACAAAATATTAATTAAAGACATTTTTTTGACCGAGAAAGTCTGTTATCGTCCTTAATTTCTGTTTCCTGTCAATCAACGAACAACGATAATACAAATTTACACATTCATACTTCTCATTACGATTCCCTGTGTCCGAGTAGCATGCATAACGTACATATATATAACATCTGTAACAAATCCGAAAACAAGCATTTATCATATAAATGCCTCTGCCGGGAATCGAACCCCGCATCGTGTAAAAAGTATCAGGTGCCAATTAATTATTACCGTTGCACTCAGTACTACATTACACTACCTAGTTTTATCCCGACATCTGATATTAATAAACGCTAACACACTCATACCCCCGCAGTAGGATTTCCTGTGTCGCGGGTGGCATGGACAACACAAATAACACATCACTAACACCCATGACCCGAGAACAAATATCTGCCACATTCATATGTGCCCCGACCGGGAATCGTAACCAGGACCCCTCGTTTCGCAGGTGACCCACGACGAATTAAGCTACAGGTCTGTATACCGTCTTTAATGCGTTAACTAACGCGTTAGACCGCAATGTAGAGTATAATAGACACCACATCTATGTTTCCGAGCTGATGGTACGAGAAAGGGTGTGAGCGCTGGAGGTCAGAGCGTTGCCTCGTCGTCGTGCTACTGATGGCTTTAATCATTATTACTTATAATTAAAATTTAGGTAGAAAATCTATTGTCGTTCGTACACAAATTCGCCTTTTGTACCTATTATACCTTATTCGTGTATCGACCGGATGCTTTCACGTTAATAAACTATGATATATCGTAATCATTGAATTTAATAGTTAGTTTCTAAGCGTTACGGTTATGAGTTAATTATTTTACGAAGAAAAAAAGATGTGTTTTAAAGTAGGTTACGTGATGTCATCAGAATCATTGAAGATTTCAAGTTAGAAGTGACCTTGTAGAATGAAGGCATAAATTAAATAATGGCGTATAGTTCCACGTTCGATCCCGGTCGGAGCTGATGATTACGTGACGGATAAATGGTGGATATTTATATTATGGTCATTGTATCTCATTCTGTTTGTCCATGTTGTCCATATTACCTTCGACATAGGGCATTACTTTTTAAAAGCGTACGAGTGTGTATTACTTTATAAAAGCTTTTATTTAATTTGCTGTTTGTTTGTTCGTTAGATTGTTAGTATGTTTGTTGGTATCGAATCTTGCTGAATTAGAACTACTTCTTCGCTGTAACTTCGAGCGTAACCTAATACCTTCTCAGAGCTGGCTCCAGACAAGAAAACTCCTAAATGGTTGACAGTAAAGTTAGGAAAGTTCTTGCAATGATATAGTTAAGTCTAGGTGATGTTTACCGCTTACTATCAGTTAGGTCTTCTCTTTTATCGACTTTTTATATAAAAAATAATTATCTATTGTCAATGATGAGCCGGAAGCTATATTTTTCTTTTAGTTACATTCTATTTCTTATAATTAAGTTCCTTGTCAATAACTTTGCTGAAAACATTCGTAACTTCAAATGAAACTGAATTGAAAATATTCATTCAATATTCCTAAACTGAATGAAATCGTTAAATATAAGTACCTGCTTGTAAGCTTTGCTTTTGCGCGTTTTATAAGCGAATCTAGATGAATAATTCCGGTAGTACTAGACAATTTACTTTTATTCCTTAATCAAATAAATACCGATCCATTTACGTTACAAACAGTAGTAACGAAATAAAATAAAACTCAGTACATTGCGCGCTCCGATCGCGAAGAAATGTGATAGTTGAATTAATAATATTCAATGTAATTAAAATAGAGTTAGTTTACATGACGCGGTAATTGTCTGCGTAGCTCAGCTGGTTGGTAGAAGTTTTGACATCCGAACGAAGGATGAGGTCCTTTTGGGTTCGATTACCGACTAGCAAGATATTTTAGTGACAGTTAAATAGTTCGGACCTTGATTGTAGGTAAGATTTTATTTATTACAAAATTATTAAATAATTATAAATATCACATTTATGGTATTAAGGATTATATTATGCCATTGATTCTACAAAACAGAGTACAAAAATAACGAATCAATAATTAATTTTATTTTGATTTAATTAAATGTTTTGTCATTCTTAATCTCACTGTTACATCTGTCAACAGTTTAGCGTGCTAATTAACGCGTTTACTGATACACTAATAAGTGGGAAATATAGTTTTGTACAGAACTTAATGTAGCCAAATTGAATTTAGGCGCAGTCATTGACAATCACTTTACTTCGTCATATGGGTACGGAACATTACAATCAGTCAAGGAACATTTTTATTGAACGACACGATAAAGACAGCTTTATAATTCAAGAGGAGTTATAAAATATCACTTGTGTAATACAATGTTATAAAATATCACTGGTGTGGCAGCACCTTTAATCTCCACACCACTCGAACGCTTAGCTATAAGTGTCCGTGTACACGATACATACATAAGATGTCGTTGTCGTGTCGTCCAATGAAGAACCGGCAATCGATTAATCAATTGTCGATTCTACCCACAGTTACATATTGTAACTCAATCAAGATGATTTAAAGTCTTATTTGTAATTTGATTGGTAGTGCTCCTACGTGCTGAGCGGGTCTCGGGTTAGATTTCAACCAGGGTAGAAATTTATGTATTAACTGAATCTTATTTTTCCTCTTCTTACACGTAAACGATACATTTAATTGTGTGATAATTCTTCACGTTTCTAAGTTGGTACGACTAATTTTCGACAGGTAACGCCACTGTCATTTCAATTAATTTCATATATTTCCGTGTTGGCCTAGCAACGCGCAGGGTTCAGCTAGTCTTTTATAATAAGTCATGAGTATTTGTGACGTCACATTTGTGTATCTGTATGCATTTTCAATCTTGTCATATTCATCTTATGGAGGGTAGTCAATAAACATATAAAAAAATGTAAGCATGTAAGCGTTCATTATTAAACCGATAATATAAAACAACATGACGTAAACTAAACTATGAAATAACTAGGATACCATAAAAGACACGAAGTTAAGTAAATTTATGAGCGAAGCGCTACTAATTTCAAAATTTAATTTGAGATCGGACGAGAAACGGTTTCTTTGAGCCTAGCTAAGTTGATAACAGGCCGTTAGAAGCGTCCTGAAGGTAGTTTGAGCGCCGAAGTACTAGGGCCACATAAAGAGCGTATGAACACTCATTAGGTCGCGGTATCGTCCATAAATACATTATCGTGGAGGAAGCGGGGGCGAGGGGTGGCCATGAGGCGGCGGGTTATCGAATTAAAACTTCACTAGCAATAGTAGAGTTGAACACCGTATTAATACACCATGTATAATTCGTGCGCCTGGACAAACTTGGAGTGTTGCACTTGAGGCGAATATATTTATTTAGATTCTTCTTCACAATATATGTATGTATACTGGTATACATTGTGTAGGACGAAAATGTTTTTTTTAGTTAGTAATTATGATGTAAGTATTCACTCCTTTAGTATAATATTTATCAATAAAAATAAATAAGAACACTTGTAGATTTGTTGGAGTAATTAAGTTTCTTAACGCAGCTTGCGTTGGATATAGTAAGGGAGAAATCGTTGATTATATGTTGAGCAACTATGTAGTAATTGTATTCTAGAAATGTTTTGTCATAGACATAGTTTTACATAGCTTTAGACAAGGGATTTTATGAAGAAATCTATCTGTGTATTAAAAAAATATATTATTTTCTAATTTACAAAATTGTAATAGCTTGTTATGTATTTTTTACTTCTTGGTATTCTTATCTTCTTTTAGTAGTATTGTATGGCTGATATTTCACGAAAATATTACAGCATTTTTGAATTAAAAAACCATCAGATATAAGTGTAATATACATCACATGTATGTACTTGCCTATGTTGTACATTAGTATTGTAACTGCTTGAAGACTTGACTAACTGGAAGGGATTGCATTTAGCGACAATGTTACCAAAGTGTAAATTCCTATGCATACATACATGGTAAAACATGTACAGATTATAAAAACCTAAATACGGTTTACACTTTAGGTAGCGTTATAGTTAGATCCAATCTCCCCCAGACAATTGAATCTTAAAGAAATTACAATATCGATGAACAAAATAAGCAAGGGTATATATGTGAATATGTGATGTATTTTCCTATGTACATGATCAGCAATGCTGTAATATTTTCCTAAAGCAAAAGAAAAGTAAACAAAAAATATATTACAAGTTATATAACATGCACAATGTTTATATTAGTGTATAACATATTAATGATGCACAATAATCGCTATTTAATTTATAGTGAAACCACGCAAAGGCTACATAGGGCCGTTTACATTTTAGTGCCATCATTAATGAGAATCTCGCGGAGCGCCAAGTGGAACAAACCGGGTGGGCGGTCGGCAGCGGGCGCGAAGGAGCGATCGAGGTAAGGGTACTGGCTACGTAATTAGATTTTCAAAGTCCGAATACACTGCTCGTACTTGTCTTCATAATAATGTGGCGAGATCGACGCTTCTTGGTCTTTCACATTTTAAATTAGGAACAGTTTATTTTTTAAGACTTGGTTTTTGGAACAGATTGCTAGAAGCGATAGGATCGCGTATCGTCAATACTTCTTTTATTGTGTAGGTAATCATATTGAATTTTAAATATTTTTATTTCATGATCAAACTATATACTATAAATTTCAAGTATTCAAATTTAATTCACCGTCGTTTCATAAAGTTGCATTATTGAAGAGTTGAAGAAATGGAGAAAGAAAAACCGCAGCATATCTTTTGGAAACGCTGCCTACACTAATTATAAAGATAATTCAATAATTAACTTGATCAGAGCCGTAAATTTATTTTCATTAAGAGAATTTATCGGTTTTTAAAGTACACCTAAATTATTAAATGTTGCGTGATAAAACTTTAAACCGCCCTCCTTTCTCTTTGGAAAAAATACTGCAATATAAATATATGCCATTCTCTTAAGTATTCTAGTCTACGTCCAACTACTTACAACTACTCCTTACCAATTCATAAAGCAGCAATACAGAACAATAAAACAACACCGCAAGGATACAAGTAAGTTATTCCTTTATAAAACGCACACCCATAATCTAAGAATAGATGTTGCTGATGTCCATGGATGGTGGGACCTACCAAGTGAATCTTCAGATTGTTAACCGGCTTTTCACATTAAAAATCTATCATATATCTAAGTATATAACTATTTACCAGGGGAGCTGTGAAACAGGGGACTATTTGCTTTTTTAGCCTTTAATCATCGTCATTTTCTTAATCCAAGATCTCGGATTACAAAAGGGTTAAGTGGTAGAATTTTGATTTGCATAGTAAAACTACTAACTAGTAGGATAATACGATTTAATACTACAATCATGTCCACTCATTTTACAAATCAAAACTTTTATACACTATGGATGGTGATTGTTATCGTTAGATATCCATCGTTAATCAAATTACTCATTTGAAATTCATAAAGAAAAACTAACCTAACTTGATCAGCTTATCATGTTCTTGGCATCCTCAATTATAAAAAGTAACTAATATTAGATTAATACATTAATATTTATTTATTGTCCAAGTACCAAGACTACGTAAGCAGCACTCAACATCGAGGTATCGGATATTTAGTTTGCTTTGGGGCGGGCGCGGGGCGAGGCGGCTAAGTCCAACTATAAATTAGGAAGGGTACGGTTTCATTAATCACCCATACGCCGTTATTATTAATTAACCCCCTCTGGAACTATCGTTCGCATTACGTATCGACCCACCGCTGCCAATGTCAACATATCACTTTAAAACATTTAGTAGATGATAAGAAATCATAACGAAAATAGTTTATTCCATATTTGAACTTGTTTATTATTCCATGTTTGAACTCGCTTCTTATTCCAATTTTGAATCTATGAAGGCATGTTATTGTAAGAAGTTTTAAGAGTATAAAATAATTTATTGTTCGTATAAGGGCGTTAGTTTTTTTGTAAGTTACATTACAGATAAGATATTTAGAATCTGGAGAGATAGATATGCAGTAATATTTTTACAGATTACCCGACGTACGGCGGGTATCCACCCTTACGTAGTGCACATCCCGCTAATACGAACGAAAAAAATTGCGTCGTCGTTCCTTATGCGTACTGCGAAGGAATGGAATAGCTTGCCTGCGTCGGTGTTC
>DWPA01000803.1:0-21750 GCA_018251375.1 Calpodes ethlius
GATCATCACATGATTAAATGTATCGTTTACGATTCTATAAAGGACATACAGACAAACATTCATTTTTATATAGTAGAAGATGGTGAAATTTCTTGTAAATTTTTCACATCATTCGTCATAAGAATATTTAAAAGATTTGGAAACAAGAAATGACACTATACCATGTCGGTAAACGGTATTTTATTTTCAAATAAAGAATCAAGTCCAGATGGAATAGGATACCTGGAAACGGCCCATCGAATTGCAGTTAAATCGTAATCATGACTGTGAAAGTCTATTGATCGTCAGTTAAATATAATTCACTGCTGGATATAAGCTTCCGCATTTGGTCCATTTAAAATTACATGATGTACTTTTAAATTATATTAAATATTATTATAATGTATTAACCGTACGTGTAGGTCGTCCTTTGGAAAATTTCGATTTGGAAAATTGAAACATATTTTCCTATAACCAGGTTTTCATCGCGACGACTACGCCGGATGGCGACGCGCTTGCCTCTAGCGAAACGTAATGTAATTACTTTGCACCTGCACAATATTGTAGGGGCTCGCACCAAACTGATCTGATATTTCATTTATTGTCAGACACGTCTTTGGTATCTAAGATTTTTACAGCTACATTTTTTTAAATTATGTTTTGACAATGCCGATGCATCGATATTATAATAATATATAATCCGTCTTCTCATCTGTATTCATATTTTTTAGCATTATATTTTCGAAACATTAATGATAGTTTCAGCATTATTGAATTGGGGAGTTTCCGTGAAATGTTCGGCTTGTTGTAATGTAACACCATTTATCTGAGAACGCTCGCCTTAACCTCACAGATACACAGACATTTTACTCAGGTCAATATATAGATATATTAATTACTACATATAACTTAAACGTCTTACAAATTCGTTCTAATTTCGGGACGATAACTATGAAAGTGAAAGGCACAAAATACTATGCACGAGGATTGCAAGTCCGTAGACCTTCCTGTTTATGTAAATACCGTATAATATGATGTATAATGTATAAATATTGTTAAATTACCTTTGATTTGATTAAGGGTATTTCACCGAAATTCTTAGATAATCGCTTGGCGTTGACCAATAACTTAGGGTCCATAAACCGTGGAGGTTCACTTCAGCGGTGGATGCATAGACAACGTATACCATAGTGTAGTCCAGTTTTATTAGCATCTTAAGTTTAACGTAAACAAAATCTTCTACTTATAACATGGAGCAGTATACTTTCTATGTGGATCTCTTGTATAGGTGTTTATTCAGAGAGCTAAGAATCCCTCTACACTCAGCCCACAAACAACCTCATAAGAAGCAAGCCGTTGCCGTCTGAATATTTAAGTGGAGTGTCCATTGTGGTGCTAATTACTCGCTTCCCTTACCCTTTAAACAGAGCCAGCCCAACACTAGTTCCTACTGTTGTCTACTGTTTCACGGCAGCGAGATACGAGGGTGAAAGTAATTCAGGGTGCACGAGAGCTTGTTTTATCTTGATTAAATTATGGAGCTACGCATTTATATATTTATAATACAGAGTACAAGTAATTATAATGTGAAGTTAATGAAGTTCACGTTTTAATCACGGGCTTTATGAATAACTACTTATCTAATCTGTTTATTTCCGTAATTAAGTAAATATATAATTATTAAATCGTTTATATATATTAAAAATTAATCGTAATAAGATTTTATATGAATATTTTATATCGATGATTTAGTGTTTGGGCAGTGCCTTGATATAGTAATAATAATAATTTTAAACCATTTTCATATATAAAAACGAATGAAATTGATTTTCTTTCTGTAATACTAAAATTTTCAATTATACCTACGTCGATTTCTAAGATGAACTCTTTAATATTCCCTAAGTTAAATAAATTTTATGCCAATAAAAAAGTCATTTACAATCAGATCACAGAATTCTGTGAAATCAATTTATAAATCAATAATCTTTCGTTTCTAATATATGATTAAATGTAGGTAAATATTTAGCAGTTCTAATATATTGATATCATATGTGGAACTGATAACCTCCTGACCCTTCTGTTTTTAAGTCGGTTAATAAGTCTAAGTGTAAAATTTTACACGTACGCATTCACACGAGGCCTTGTGGCGAAATATTCGGGGTCACACAAATCCACTTCACGCTGATTTGAATAATGACATTATTTCAAATGAATGCAGTAACAACATTTATGTCATCTCAAACCACGAGCGGTGTTTGCATAATAATTCGTGATAAATACATATATTATCCATAACAAGAACAACATTTCAACCTCATTAGATAATTTATATCAATAAAGATAGTTTATAATTATGCAATATATTGTCAAAATAATACAAGACCTGGTTTAAGTCAGATTTTTCTTTTAATGAATCGAATTATTAAATTTTTGAATGTTAAACTCTTGTATCAAACTGATTTTGTACTAAATACCTACCTATTTAGCAGAGTTGTGCGTTTTCTCTATAAATCCTTAACAGTATCGGTTAGTTGCGTCTGCGCAGCGTGATATCAGGCTAATTATAAATTACTACTCTGTGCTATTATTAGATTTATCAAAATAATAATATACTTTACTATCTTGACTCGTACTTATAGGTACCTGTACAGCGAATGGTTTTGATTCTGATTTTGTAGTACGTAAAATGACTGTTTTATAGTAATTAATTATTACTTATGTACAGTAATTACATGACATATAATGATGTTCCAATGAAAAACCCATTATTATCGTTATAATTTACTTATAACTTATGTATGTAGGTTTAGTAGGCGGTAATCAATATTAATATAAGTAAGACAATAAAATAAGTTTACACAGCCGAATCGATCACTGACTTCGATATAAATCATTGTTAGTAGCGGTTACAAGCGTAGAAAGCAAATGACCGTTCCCAAAAAAACGCAGTCACGATGTGCAAATACGCTAACGCTAACGGTACACGCGGCCTCACTGACACCGACTGATATGACGGTCGGCCGGCGCACCGGATGGGTGAGGAAGGACGCCTTATGTCCTGCGCTCGGAGCGGGCCGGACGCATGGGCCATCACCAAAACAGTGATATCATCATATAGTCTGCGCATACAAATAATTTTGCATCGAATAAATTATCCTCGGTATGTACATGAGACACCTGTCCTAACGGAGAACAATGGGTATTGACCAGTATGTATGTACGAGTAGGTATATTGTTGTAATGTGTTCCTGACCCGCGCGGCGTGCCGCGCCGCCCGCATCGACCTCGCGGTCGAAGGGAAGATTGGACCGCACTGAAGCTAAATGTCGGGACATGCGTCGCGTTAATTAGTTTACTGTAACCCTTTGAGACTAACTAGAGCTACTTTGGAGATTAACGTAAATCTTATTAGTTTCGTAACATAACTTTCAAAGATTTTGTAAGTAAGTACTTATGAAGGTACCTACAAAAAACATTTGAATAACGTACAAACAAGATATTTTTGGTATTTAATCATTTTAATCCTTTTTAAATTCCAGAGAATAAGAGTTTAATACATTTTTAAATCTTTTAAATTATAGCTAGGTATTTTAAATACTCTGATTGTAGTAAATGCTTACCTACCATTAGGGTTGTCACCCTATTTCTTTCAATTAAATTCGTTTAAAGGAAACAAAATACACTTATGTCAAAATTATCGTTTATTCTTATTTATTATTATGTTTAAAGTCTTTTACAAGTTTTAGCATATTATTATTACTGCTAAACGATTGCACTGCATCTTTACTGTTTGTATATTTGTAACATACCTATTTGGCACAATTCGATTAAGATCAGCTTTACGCAAAAATATTCACAACCAAGCTTTTTGGATTCTTAGAGTAACTCAAATCATATGAAATTAAGTATTTTCGCGTAATAATTGAATTACGCTATATTAATTATAAAGTAGAGTGTAGGAAATTGATTATCCATAATATACGGTACCTTATTATATATTTATATACGTACCTTTTCATACGGTTTGGTTGGCATCCATACCTATACATACAGGTATAAATACAGGGTAATGTCCCCAATCTATGTAGATAGTTGTTTATCCAATATTAATGTTTTAGAGTAAACGCACAATCGTTGGAATGTGAGGAGGTAATCTTCGACACCATTTATCCTATTTTTTCCCCAGTGGAATGCTTTATTATCACTGAGTAATATAATACCAATGTATTTTATTTTAATCTTTGCGCCTGTTTGAAGCCGAGCGGGCCGTTAATATGTACTAAACAAACTTTGGAATTATCTCACTTTGATATTTAAGATAGATATAGGTAGATAGATATTGCCGGAAAATCCTCACCTCTGCAAGTTGATCTGACTCACAGGTTTTTGTATGAAGGTCAATGGACCTGCACTACAAGATAAAAAGACATCACTTTATGTTCAGTATTAGTCAGAGGTGTTGAGTGATTTTTTCTCGATTCTATATGTAGGTATCTAACTATCTACTTACCATATTAAACAATATATAAGTTATTAAATTTAATTATTTACTCCTCAAATCATCTGTTACCCATGTTATAGAAAATCTTATTATATTAGTTATATTAGAAAGACCGTTTCTAGCTGGTACCTTCAAAAGATTTTATGAAAAAGAATCATGTACAGCGCCATCTGTCGTGGAGTAGTTATAAATAAGAGCGTGAAGCGCCATCTAGTTAATGTATCGACAATCAGCGTTAACCTCATTACTGAGGCTCATACTAGTTGATACAATGTTTAAGTACTAGGTGGCGTTACCAGTTTTACTAGTTTGTTAGCGGTGATATCTTGCATTACACGATATTACAACAAACTAAGCTTTATTTTGATATAAATTAAGTCTATTATTAAACAAAAGTACATTTTTAACGTCATATTTATTTATTGATGAGGAGGTACTGACACAAGGTGTTTAGCACTTGCTGTGGTTCTTGGGTATCTGTAACCATGGAGACCATGGTCAATGTAAAAGCAAATGGTATGTTGTATTTTTTTACGTTCCATCACGTCACATCTGCGTTAACGTTGCTTAACATTATCATGAAGGTAAGACTACTTCCCACTTCTCTCCCTCATACCTGTATGGAATAGATGATCCCATGTCACGATATTTGATAGATGGTAGAAAATGCCCATTAAACCTGCTCTAGACCCAACCTAGCTTAAGGTGAATATAATAAAGAATTTTAAAATTTTTCCATCCGTGCGGTGGCGTGCGGAAAGAAGTCAGTTGCACATTTATAACTTACAATGCAAAAATTTAAAGCGACAAAATAGGTAATAGGTACTTAATAATTATGAGAATATTTTAGATGTTTTTAAAAGCCTGAGTGAGTCTACTGTATTGATTTGATCGTGTTACTATTTAATACATACTATAACTTGTTTTATTTAAATGCATGGCCCCGACGTAGGTAGCTATTAGAACTGTTATTAATACAGATAATATTTTTTAATTATTTCCCATAGCTTACCTTGATTATATAGGTATAATAACATCACACGGTTAAGTGCATAGCATCAGGTGTTTCTGTGTTTAAGATTTCGTTCATCACTTGCGAGGGTAATAACATTTCTCGTATAGAATTAACCGGAGATCGCGTAGGTGTGATTCTTAATACTAATTGCTGCTAGGTTCGACGCCGAGTCCTAAGACTAGCGCTTTGCAACCATAGCGAATTTATCAGTACACATTGGCACCCACGCAGCGTTTCATTCAGGTAAGGTAAGAACCAAGACAAGTAAGTATAACTATACTAATATTATAAATGCAAAAGTGTACTTCTTTGTTTATCCTTATTCCCCGTCGCAACGGAGAGTCTTTATGGTATGGCTTTTGGGCTTTTGGGGAGGTTAGAAGAATGAAAAGTGCCATAGGCTACTATTCCCCGCAAAATTAGATCTCATTTCTGTGGAAAGATCAATATTAAGGAAATGTTTGACCCCAAATCGTTCCCTAGCAACCAACTACTTTATTTCTGTTCTGTTTTTCCATGCGGGCGAAACCATGAGTAACATCTAGTATTGGCTGTACAAAAAAGCATATAAACTGATCGGTGCTTTTATATAAGACTATATATCGTAATACATATTTCTTGGACATAGAGTTGGCTTTTCACGGTAAAACATAACCTATGTCACTTTCCATCCTTCCAACTAGCTGCACATAAAAAATATGACGCTTGATCGAGCCGTGAAAGAAGGACAAATAAAGAAATAAACACACTTTCAAATTTATAATTACCTTTTAAAAAATATCTATTGGTAGAATTCAATGAAAGGTATATAAGTATTTATAGAAGGCTTAGGACCGGTCTGAGTGGCGCAAATTAGGGGTGGCCTATGTCCAGCAGTGGACCTTTATTGATAGAGAGATAAATAGAAAAAGTACTTATTGGAGAATTCTCTGTCCAATACGAGTACATGAAAATATTAATTTAAGTTCCATTAAATTAGTAAGTACGCACTTAGGTAATATTTCTCTCTGTTTAATGATGTCCGCGTTATCCGAGCCTTGTAATTTGACATCAAAGCTTACCGCCTATGAATGAGTGTTAATTACGGAATGTGGTGAGAAGTGAGAATATATATTTAGCAGAAAATATGAACTACGATTTACATGTACCTTGTGTATTTTTTACATTTCCCTATTACTTATCTATAGTCAAGTTAAAGTATTTATTTGAGTTGACAATGACTTGAGAAAGTAATGCGTAAAATATTATAATATTGGCAATGTTCACTTCAGTCAAATACTTATCTTTTGATTAAAAATAGTTGTTTAAGTTCATATGTCGTGTAAATTTTTAGCTATTGAATAAAAATTGTGCTTTAAGTAATTCCTTAACTTTACCATAGATAAAGCTAAGTGTTATATCTTTATAAAAGCCGATTTATTCCAAGAATCTGTGCTAGTAGTCTTTAAGCTTCCTATTTCCCTACATATTACTAACAAAAAAGAATACCTAGAAGTAATAATAACATAGGCTCGCTGTATATTAACATTGTGTAATGCTCTACTAGAAACTGCAGAGAATTTCCGTACAAAACCGATGTTGACGGAGCGGCGGGCTCCGTTGGTATAGAGCCAGCCTGCATCGCGGTGGGTGCCGGGTTCAACTCCCGATCTGTACAATTGTTTATGTAACAAATACCGTGATTATTAGTAATTTATTATTAGTATTTGTCTTGTGACTTGCGACATAAAGAATCTTAGTGTAATATGATTTTGCAAGCGTTGCTTTATGCATATTAGACTTCTCAAGAGAAATATATTTAATAGGCATGGAATTTACTCAGATAATACCGGTTGTCGTAAAAAATCCATTGGCCGTAATTTAAAAAGAATTTCAAGAGGTAATTTTATACCTCAATCATGATGTTAGGCGTGGGTAAATAACAATTAAAACATCATCAAACATAATTACATTTTCGTATCTTAACGATTGGCTTACTTCGCTGTATGTAAGTTGGTCTCGTCACAAAACTTGTGTAGGTGTAATGGGAGTGTAATTATGACTAATGAATATTTATGTGTTTCAGCAACAGTCTAATCAGTGTGCAATTATTGGGCACGACATGATACTGCCTTCTAACTGGCTTCATATGAAATTCAATTATGTTTTTGTTCATATACTAATGTATGTAATATTGCATACGTTTTTCCTCATTATATACTATTCCAAGCAATGCGAACTTAATAGTTAGTGAATTATAAGTATTTTGAGTATTTAGGTTTTTATAAAAGGTGAATTTGATTCGATCTTTTTCAAAATTTAAAAATATTGAATATAATCACTGAATGCAATCCATTTTTGGTTTCCATTCGTGTATCCAGTGAATTGGTGGCTATTATTCATCGACGCTCATGCATTTTGTTCGGCTCGTTTTTGACTGCATAGGTTATACAGTAAATGCAATGACACGTATTTTTGCAATCGATTTTTATAACAGAAGAATGACGTAAAATTTTGCGTACTTGACTTGATTTGACTATATATATAGAATACGAAGTTCATATACATAAATAATTCATTTAGCGAGACTTCGTGTGTATTACGTAAAAATAAAAGAATAATTTTAATAAAATTTACAAGAGGTTCATTTAACGTTTGGAATTAGACTGTAATTCATTTTGTTAAAGGCTAACTTCACATTGACACAATCGAATGTTTGTTTCCTTTAATATATGTATTTTGTTACATGTATTATGTGTAAAATAACTGCACTTCTACTTCATGGTAATTCTTATTACTCCAAATATAAGATGCCTACATGCGTGCATGGTTCTTAAAAAAGTGGTACAAAGGTTTTCCTTTCACGTGTACTTAAATAAATGAATAACGAAAAAAATTTAAAATATGGTTTCGCAGTGCAAAATATTTAGTAACAACACTGTTCGCCATTGAGGAGTTCCCTCACCTGGAGCCAACCCTGAGTTAAGTATCAGGATCTAAACCTGAACTCAAATCTGAACTTCATAGGATAAGAGAAAATTATTCTTATCCAGCTTGCAAGATTTGACCCCAACAAACAAACATTGCAAGTTAAATAAGAGCTTTTAATAAAACTTAAATTGCAAATAAAATGTCATTGCATGACCAACGTTGTATACGTTCCCTGATTCTTATCTTCCCTGAACGAAGCGGGAAGAGGTAAATAGGCCATGAATGTGTATTTACTTATTTGCTCAATGTGTGTTTACTTAGCGACTGCTGAGTTGACTTCCCATACTAATGCTTACCTATCAAATTGATCGTTCCCATGAACCGCGTAGGTATATATAATTATTTAGTAAAAGTATATCGTCTGCTTAGCTTTCATTACTTTGCGCTAGATTTACTACGCGTACTAATAAATGGTTATTGTAAATCTATCTATAAAATCATATTATTAGCGTATTAAATTACTTAATAACAATAGCTAATTGTTTAATCATAACTAGACAGTAATTGTTAGTAATAATAGTTAAATTATATAAAATAATAAGATAGTAAATATCACGTTAATGCAGCATTAAATTGAGCATTATTGTAGGTCAATAGTTCATCATTATTGAGCCATAATGGGTAAATTAAACACAGACGACCCATCAATTGTGATTGTTGAGCAACGCTCAGGATCTAAACGAGCATATTATATTATCAAATTGCCGTCTCACAAAGAAAATTGTTACGGTCTGGATGGTCTGGACTGTAATCAGTTTAAAAATAAAGTTTATATTCTTATTTTGCCTGGGTGAACCGAGTGCGTTGGCTTCTATGGTCTCTTTTTTTTAAATGCTTATACTTTACCTATCCTCGCACTAAGAACTCTTATACTGCGTGTGGTTTGGGTAGACGTGGTTAGTTATCAAGAACACCTAGTCGCTGATTACAGCGAATATTTATGTGTTTAATGTTTTCCTCACGCTAATCGAACCGTACGAGGCAAAGTCCAATCAACTTGGCTAAAGAGATAATTCTTTTATTCTTCTGTTTCTAGTTTCGATGTATTTTCTTCAAGTTCCCCAGCGAACATTTGAGCGCTGGGTCCTAGGCAAGGCTATAAAGTTGTTGACTGAACTCGTCGTTGCCAGTCTGCCGCGAATGCAAATACGTCTATTTGATCCGAACCGGTCCTAGCAGCACGAAGCGATAAGGTAATGCTGCATTTGTGTGGGTTTAAAACTGATAAATATTTTCGAAGGGAAGTTTTTTTGGGGTACGACTGTCCCCCAGCAACGGTAGCTGCTGGCAACAATAAAACTCACGAATAATATCGGCTATGTTATAGGGGTGATATTGTTACTTTCAGTTCGATAATTTAATTATTTCGTATAAAAAATGTGAAGCGTTAACAAAGAAATATAATCGTTTTATATACATTTCAAATCCTGTATTATTGATGACGTTTCATTTTCTAATATTACAGATCAAGCTTCATTTTATCGCCATCACATCAACCTTCGCTAAAAGATGATATCTGTCTTAATTTAGAAGCATTTTTAGATTAGTGTTGCAATATTCTTACGGTTAGAAACAAAGATATTTTAAAGTCTGTCGCCGTGATCGAGTGTGTTTCTTTATTGTTTATGTTTTGTTTTGTGAGATATTCATATCTTACCTGATTATAGTATATTTGTATAAAGTATTTTTATGTTCTCAACGGACTATTAACGCTTCGTTATAGATAGTTCTCGTATAAAGATTCAAATTTTAAACTAATCATGCTTCGATCGAAGGGGAAATTAAATACTAGAAAAATTATCGATGCATTGATTAGTCAATATGAATTATAATTATAAAACTTGATTTTGTAATAGTCATGATAGCGTCAGGACTTTCTGGGGATTATTATTGTTATACTTGCTTATAATATTTATTAACTATTTATTTACAAGCTTAAGATTATTATATTAAGCTTACTTTCTAACGTCGAAAACAAAGTATCGACTACAGCTTTATTAAACAGTGATTAAGTTTAAAGAACTAAATCTCTCCTAAAGTGATACAATCTCTCTCCCCACAGAATTGTAATGTGCAGAGGTGAATCGAATAGAAACGAAAACCTGGTCCTTTTGTTGTTATACAATGGCTACGTTCTGATTAGTAGAGAAAACTAGTTTGGTGAATTCGTGACAATACATTAACTGCATGCAATAGCCAGTATAATGGTCTGTTACAATCCATAATTGTTCCACTGTTGATCTCGCCTCTTCTCTTGACGTTTACGGGGTGGAAGGAATTTATGTATCGTGGTATAGTTCACCAGGGTGGCCATGTGTAATTGCAGATAACTTGTTTTCACCAAAGTAAGTGATTATTCATATCGGATAGATATTCATAAGTTCTAAACTTAAAATTGAACCTAGTGTCAATTTTGAACGTTGTATCTTATATAGCGCATTTCACTATTAACAAATATTAAATTCATCATAGAGCACTTGTATTTCTTCATTACTAAACAGGTTTAAATCAGTTTCTTCCACGCTGCTCCAGTTTAATTCGGTGATGGAATTAGTGGTAAACGGGAGAGTCTGAAGTTTTAATACCAACCAAATGCTTCCGACATGGCTTAAGATCTGCTATATTATGCTATCTCTAAAGCACGAAAATGTTAAAATTTTTGTCATTAGTAGTTACCCATCCAACTACCGACGCCACCAGATGGTTTGAAGCAACAAATTTCAAAATTAGCTTTCACGTGACGTTTTAAAATACGAATAGGTAAGTCACGTTTATTGATATATTCGTACATCAAGCCCCAAAAAACATCTCTGCACCAAAACCGTTTAACAACATTTTAATTGATACAATTTGACTTAAAATTTTATAAACTAAGCATGTATGATATATATTTTTTACATCATTCTAGTAGACACATAATTTTAAATTTTGTTTATAATATCTTGTGGAGCCGAATAACATTAGTTTATATATCTAAGTAAACCTGCTCAACAAAACCAGTTCATCGATGACGAAGCTTAACGAATTTTAATATACAATTACAATACATTAAGTAGGATTATTGGCGATGTCAACTATAGACGCCTTGAGACACCTTTGTGTAGTACATGAATATGGAGCAGGATTTGTTTGTGGCATGAAGTCGTGAGTACTTCGGTAACGGTGAGCCGGTGAGTCGGTGACCATCTGCGAGCAGATGAGCGATTCTCTAACGTTTGGTATGGCATAGCAGCTTAGCAGGGCGCTCTCCGCGCAGTCGCGGTGTAGACCAGTCGACTCGCGCGCGACCAGCCACGCGCACCTATACCCGGCGAGTACGAAACGAGTTTACCCGAATTCGAACACCGATCACTAACGGTTGGCGGCAAAGTGACGTTCGAGTCAGTTCAAGTGATAAGTGCTGGTTAACTGTTAGTGCTGGAATCATTTAGGAGCTACGTACATGGTATTTTAATGTGGACTCGGTCGGTGTCTTGCAATCGTAAATCCGCCAATTGCAGTTGCAGTTGCATTCCTTTAGTTGGATCTGTTTATATATTTCAGAAAAATACTTTTACCGATTAGTGATAAGTTGTATTTAAAACTAATTCTTTGCAAAGCAAAAATTTAAATTTATTTGCGAAGTTAGTGGAAGTGCAGTGCCTATCTATCTCGTCGATACTAAAGAATTATGTCCTGGAATAAGTACTCATGAACTTTACATTTTGTGGTTAAACATAAAACGAGCAAGTGCACGTACTTATGTCATGTTTTTAAATAGAGCCATAATCTAGCTGTTCTCTGAACTCATAAAGGCTATTAAGGAAAGTATGTCTGTAGGCATATTCTGATAAACATGACAGGATGTTATAAATTGGAGATGCGAAAACTATAAATATAAGTGTGGATTTCTGGAATCAAGTGAAGACGTTCAATAAATCAGCTGTTTATTACTCCAAACTTACATTTATCCGGAACTTCGTTTGCTTCTTGAATTAAACCACAAAGATGCGTGACTTAAATTAATGATAGTTAGACAATTGTCAAATATGAATGGTTTTTTTTTTGTATTTTCAAATTTTACATTTCACTTTACGTAATATTCTTCTCAGCCACCCTTACCTTATATATAGTATTAACTTTAATAGTTGTTAAAAAGATAGAACTTACTACTTTACCAAACGGATGCATTTCCTGTAAGATATTATCCGGCTTACTTATTACTTCTTGCTTGATTTTGTTTTGTTAGCGAACTATTCTTAATATACAAATCCGTACAATACAATTACAAACGTAAATTTTTGGTCTTTAAATTAATAAAGTTTGTACGATACTCTAATGTTTCTAGGTAACGGTTTAGGGAGTAAAACTTTTCTAATTGTCCATCTATAGTACACGCTTAAAGCTCTCTAAATCGTGTCACGATTAGGTCAAGTCTATGTTCGAACGTTCATAGTCCGAGTAGTCAAGTTCTTTCCTTTACTGTCTTCTATTAATATATATGGAGTTATCTACTGGAGTAGAATCCGCTTGAATTCCTACTTGAATCTGCAAAAATATTTGTAATATTATATTTTTTTTAGATAATTGTAACACGTAATCATATAAATAGTATTTGCTATTGTAACCGTCATTATATATAACTTTTATATAAACAAGGTTTTTATATAACTTGATGATTTGATCTTAATTTTATTTAGTCAATAAAAGAGTTCCTTTTTCAATTCCTGTCCATTTTCATTTTGAACAGATATAGTATAAGTTTTCTGTTTTAAGTGGCAGTTCTTGGAAACTGTTATTTATTTTTGCGTTTATCATAGCTTATTAATCTGGTTAGCGATCGGCATTCAGTCCGTGTAATGATAGAAGAGCTCCCTATCCGACACGTGCGCAGACGCAAGAAATTATTAGTTATTTTCGTTCATTGACCGTGGTCAGATGTTTTTGTCGCTACACTCGGGCAGAAGAACCGTGGCAAGTGATTACCTCTCCGTTAAATGTATCAATATTGCCGTTGCACTATGTTTTTGAGTTATGATCAACGACAATTACATATAAATAGCATGGTATCCAGTTTCCAATCAATGTTTATTAAGTAATAAAAAGCGTAATCAATTGTGAAAGATATTGAGGTCTGTAGGTTGTATAATCAATAATAATTGCCTCAACCACAAAATTTTCTAACTCTATGACGGAATATCATTATATTAATGCCATTTTCAACACTCATAGAAAATTAAAAGAAAGAAAACCATTTTCAAACCTGATCTGTATTATTCAAACAGGCAGTAATGGAGTTGGTCAAGAAAATATTGGATAGAATATATTATTAGAGCCGGCATTACTTTTGTTGCGCAATACGTCGTGTAGACCTCCGCTGGCGGCATTATGGAATTTAATCTTATTATTCACGTGTGTTCCCGCAGTAAATTTAAGATAGCAATCCCTGACTGTATATAATTTATAGAAAAAGTCTTGTAAGAAGCGATTAGTCTCAGAGCCGACATGAACCCGCATCTGTTATTATCATGCAAGCCGCGATAACAATTTTGAGTACTTTTAAAATAATTGCGTTTCCTAACCGCGACTACCAGTCATCGACCTTTAATTCACTTACGAAATATCACTTCAACATAGAAATTTTACGGTAAACGCGTTACTGCAACGTCTTATTTAAGTCCAAAAAAATATAGCATAGGTTGATTGCAGATGCCGACCGCAGTAAAATCTATTTTTGTCATTCGACTTGTATAACGAATGTTTACAAAATATCGTGAATGTTATTGGTGATGACAGTTTATAACTTTAGTGCGTCGAAGTGATGGTGCTTATCTGCGATGCCAGATTGGCGATACAACGTTCTGTCAACGAGCGAGGCGTACATAAACGCCGAAGCAGCGCCCCCTGGCGACCCCTCCGCCGCAAGTTACCCGCGCCGCGCCGACCGCTCGCGGCCCCCGCACACTTGCCCTTATACTACTATATTTCTTGGAACCCGTTCACATGTCCCATATCGTATACCAACATTGCAAAGCGATCCTGGTGATCCCTATGGCGATGCTTATTCTGTCGATCGTTCTTCCAACTTAACGGATACCTCAAGTTTCGCTCGATATGAGGATTGCCGACCTCAGATAGAAGATGTTTTACCAGAAGAGCCTCCCGCTTATACCGATGATGCATTACCGGACGTAACAGGTCTGCATGTTCAGAAAGTGCCATATACTTCAAGTGTATTTTATATAACGGCTAAGGAAGAAACAATAGAAAAAAACGTACAAGGCAATAATCTGTTTTTAGCGGAAGGCTCAGATTCCGATGCGTTATCATCTTGCACCTGTGATAGCTTTGAAAGGTGTGAGTTCGACTGTAGAGATTTCGAACCGTTCTCAGATACGTGCTGTTGTGATCCACTTAGCGATGGCGCATGCTGTCGCAGCCCGAAGGATGTTGAGTCACCTGAGCATTTTTGTGACCGAGTGGTCGAGGAAGATGGTGTATCGACCAGAAGTGATATGGACGGTTTAGATTTGGCTTTGTTCGAACCAGCTCAAACTGAATCTATAAAAGCGGATAAGGATTCTACTGTCCGACCATCAACTTCGACTGCATTGTGTGGGATATTGTACGCGCTGCCAGACTCTGGGAATGGTACGTATACTTATTTCTCATTGCGCGAGCGCAAACACGCTGGAACATTTCTGATAATTCTCAATTATAGCGATTAGGAACACGTTGAAGCTCGCTGTGCGGTTGATACGTCCGTCCGCGTCACTCGGACTCGTATTGGATACGAGCAACGGTGAGCTGGAAATTACTGTCGCATCAATCACCAACAGACAATGTCATAGCCGTAATACTTTGAGTTATCAGGGAGTTTTAACTATAACATACAAATACTTAACGATGCTTATGTATGTGTTACATTGACTGTTTCTTTAATTTTATCCACACACAAGTTAAAACCAAGATTCTTTAAAATTTACGTTTTAAACACATGACAATTTTTATTAAGAAAAATACTTCTAAAAACTTCAAAAAAATTACTCCGAAATATGTTCAAACCTACTTAATGTTCAAATGATTAGTTGTTATATATTACGAAGTGTTATAAAGAGCTAATTGACGTATAATAAATAACGTAATAGATTTTGCATTCACACTTAGTTATTAACGCAATGTTGAATTTGCATCTCAATTCGTCGTGGTAAATGAAATTTTTGTCTATTTATTCTCAATAACTCTTATTTCTCCCACGACATTTAACTGGCTGTAGTGTAGCTAATGGACACGTATATGCTATTTTGTATCTGCTTATCTCGTTCGGCATCAATCCGATTTGCATGTGAGCTAACAATCGTCTCCATCTTGGTGGTAATTAGAAACTTGCGAGTAGATAACGGTCTTTGACTACCAATCCTATGTTGTTAAAGCTCCGCTTGCTTCCGTGATATAACGGATTTTATATTTCATAACAATAAGTATTAAATATTATACAAAGTTTCAGCTAAAGACATACAATATATCCATATATATTTAGATTGTTGTTCTCCAGCAAATTATATATTTAAATATATAATACTAGGCCTTATTATAAACATAAGCTTCTTGCGCATTTCTACTTATTCCAATGGCAAGATGGAAAAGAATGCATTGAGCATTAACTCGCCATTTATACACCTTATATTTTGTTGTAGTCAATACAGGTTAAATAAATAAAGTTTGGTACTTAATTTTAGCCATACTCGTCTGTATGTGATGATTTATTGTATGCGCAAGCGATGTATGTACACATGTTTCCATGTTGTTAAAAGAGAATTACGAGGGACCCTGACCGACGCAGCCGACCGTAAAAACATTGTGTTCTACGCACTAAAAAAACTCATACAGAAACAAGGTGCTGCTATTTAGTGCAAAATACAGTTTTAAGATTTAAATATCGGTTATATTAGTCACAGTTTAAAGCTTTAAAGTTCTTGGGATTAAAGGAAGGGACTTTACTGAAATAATATTTTTTTAATTAAATTTTAATTCAAATTCAAATTATGAGGTCGATATAGCATAATATGTAAATATTTTTTTGGTATCTGTTAATATAATTATGATATTATCCATTCTATTTCTTAAACCGCAAGCATTGTAGAGCTATGGAATGCTGATCTATCTCTGTGGTCCATCCCATCATTAACAACTTACCTAACACTTAATCCTTCGTTAATACGACCATAACCAGTAGATACTATCAACTATCAACCACATAATATAATCTCCGCAATATACATACCCGCCTTTTCCTATCAACAGAAATACAGTTACAATTTGCTTACTAATGTTTTCCGGGTCTTTGCGGCTATGAATAAGTTTAAAAGTTTCTCATGAAAATACTTCAATGGAAGATGTTTTCGAAAATGATAATTATGATTAAAAATTAAGTAGGAAACACCATTAATGTATGTTATGATCGAGAACATTCTAATATTTTATTACGTCGTAAGTGGCACACTGGTGCTCAGCCGCTATAGCGGACAGCGCTTGATTGACAACTAAACGCAGGTGTAAAAAGTTGCTGTTAGCAAGCAATTTGTTTAATTATATGGACTTCTTTTCCAATTAATCTTTGTTTTGTGGGTTAATAGTCACACATGGTTGCCCTTGCCCTAAAATACTTTAAACATTGAAACGTGAAAAGCAACTTTTAAATGTATACCTTCTTATATTTACTACAAAAGTAGTACGCTTCTGTACGGCTGTAAGATGTTGCCAGACCAGCTCGGGCCGGTACTACGGGCTTATCCTCCTCCTATTTGTTGCAATGCGTTTATACTTTCTAATGAGCTTTCCTGTGTTGCCGCAGGAAGGCGTTTGCGTGTTATAACCCGATATCGACTACGGCAAGGATCGTACGAAATCCTTACAATGTTGTTTTGTTCAAATAGAGCTTGCCTTTTATGCATTATGCATGTTTGGTAAATCTGTCCAATTAGATAAATATGTATATTTAGTGTAACCTTATACAGTAGTTATTTGGGTCAGAATGTTAATGTTGTTAATTAAAGTACCCAAATTCAATATTCAAATTAAATTGAAGGTTATGTTATAGTAGGTATTATAAAACGAAAATAGTGTTTCGCTTAACATTTTTGCATAAATTTTACAATTTGTCTCCTGGGTCGAAATATCATAGTGTAAATTATTTTTACGTGGCAATTTATATTTTAATGGTCTTAAATGAAATTAATAACTTATCGTATCTGAACTTTGTTTTTTTAAGTTATATTTTGTATTACTAGAGATGAATAATCGAAATTTAGCACTATATAATAAAAATATAAGTACTGTAATCGAAATACTTAAATCTATTATATGAAATAAGACGTAAAAAAACGACTTAAGTACGCTATTAAGTATAAAAATTATTGCCTATACACATTATAAGAATAAGACGGAAATTCTCCCAACTGGTTCATGCGAAATCTCAAACTTAAACAAACGGAGTTACATCCGCTTCACTTTTTCCCTGTATAAAAGAACCGTTACACAAATTGTATCATTTGCTGGCTGATGGGTCTTGTAGGAGAGAACATGATTGGTGTAAGAGCAATGACAAATAACAACAGAATTGTCTGAACAGTTATTGCGGCGCTTGCTATTTAAGCGTAATGGCGAGCAATTTGTGGGCGAAAAAATATGGACAGGGTGTACGGTTTACGGTTACTAATTACTCTGTACACTTTACTACAAGTTGCAGAGTTAATTAGTGATTAGATTAATATATTGACTTGAATATGAAGTATACAGACAACTATATTCTAATTTTTGAAAAATCAGAGAAGACAGCTTACTTAATGTTGAAAATAAAGGAATCATGATTTTTTACACGATTTACTTCACTTTAAGATTTATAAAAATAACTTTTTAATACAACAATCGTTTTGAATCAATATAACATTGTCTTAACACCCGTGCCCTATTTTCCACTGTTTTAAAATTAGAACATGTCATTCTTACGTTTACTATAATTAATTGATGTAGTTTACAATTAGAACTGAGTGCGAATCATGACTATCTTTGTACATCTCGTGCCTAATTCTTTATAAAGCGTAGCAAGATGTTCACGGATTGGTGGATAAGATGTGTATAAATCCCTAGTTTTAAATAAGCGCTGACTACCTTCTATGGCTATGCATAATATTATATGTAAGTAGGTATTGAGCGGGTATTCGCTGGATTCAGAAGGCTCAGGACCGGTCTGTGTGCCGTAAATTAGAGGAGGCCTATGTCCAGCAGTGGACCTTTAAAGGCTGTTAGATAGATAGATAGGCATTGAGATAATTCATATTTTGAAAGTAATGTTATTTATACGAATAAGAACGGGCTTGAAAGCTTCTGCAGAAGTTAAAATTGTCTTCAACTATTAACGGCTTCCGGCAGGATATGATTAAAGAGGTCTAATTATCCATCATGTTGTTCTGCTGTAGCCATTTATCAACAATGTTAATGCTAATTCAGTGTCATTTGTCGATAATTAGTATAACATATAACTAGTTTAGAACCAAGTCAAAGAACGCGTGAATCCTCAAGAAAGTAAAAACAATTCTACAAGTATACCAGTAACCGCCTACGGATTTGAAGTACCGATGGAAGTATACTTTAGTACCCCGTATTATCAGCTTCTTACCATCCGTAGGCTGTGCGAAGGCGTATGTATTCATTCCGTGAAGATGCAACACTATTTGTAAAATGGTAAACTAACTTGAGCTTTAGTTAAAGAGATTCGACCGCTATCAATGGTAATAACTGCATTTAACGTGTGCATACTAAAAGTGCAAATATTCTATATTTTAGAATAAATATGTCTTGAATAATGATAAAGATACTGTACCGTATGCAAAAGGCAACCTTATCGCGTAAGTACAAATCATTTGTAGGTAACCCTCGAAGTGAGGATAGAATAAAAAAATATGCTATAACTATGTATGTATGTGAAGTGAAATGTTGTTATCTAGGTCGCTATTTAGCGTCTAAAAGTACAAGGCGAAGGTATTCATTTCGAAGACGGGACGGATACAGCGCCTCCGCTTTGAACGGTCCAATTTGCAAAAAGGAAGCACGAATTAGCACGCTGCCGCTGTGCTCTTGCAATCTTGAAGTGCAATGTTATATATTCTATGTGCAATAACTAATCGTTGCGTTGTTACTGTAGTACTCCCTCAACCTAACTTCATTACTGAAACTTTATAAGACAAGGGAATGCATGAAGTAGCTTAGTGTTCAGTAACATTAGTTTTAGTTGGTGGTGTTATGACTAAATTGTTCCTATTAATGCCACCCTTATGACATCATAGGGACACTTAGTGCGGAGATTCATACATAAGTCAGTGAGCTTTTTTTGTGAAGAAATGTGATTGTTCTTCAAATTTTTTTTTGATAATAGATCATGATTGAATAACAATTCGTTATTAATCAATAACAATAATAAATGTTACGTCAAGTACGTAAGGTTTTGTTTACTTCCATAGCACAGTACGGAGCGCCCATCTAATACTTTCCGAGTACGTAGTCACGGTCAATGCCTCTGCCGTTTGAATAGAAAGACGTGATCTGTGTTGGTGAAATGTAATGATTAAATTGTTTGATTTTCTAAGAATTTTTATATAGGATACCGACACCTTTAACACGAAAGTTGCATATATTTATAGTTAAGTTCTTGAACATGTGTTTAAAGTTGAGGCTGTGAATGTATTTATTTAAAAGTATGTCGATTTTAAAAGATTGTTATCTCTGGTTAGCTTGACTTTACAAGATATTGGTACGTCATGAATTAATTATTCTTAAAAAAATTAAAGATATTCTATAGGCAAATAATCGCAGTAGATAGAATAATAGAATTGTGTCGCAGACGTTTACCTACGTCCTCTGAAAATGGAGGTTGTAGGTATGTTACATGGATACTAACGCTATTATACTATTAAGACTTCAGTTATAGCTTAATTTTAATAATTGTATGACTAAAGTTAAAAAATATATTGTAATATATTCTGCCCTATTTATTATATTACTGTGGTTGTGTCGTATCTGTATATGTGAAGTATATAATGTGGAAAGCCCTTCTACCGTTATTCTCGAATATCCGAGTTCAGTGCCGTAACGTGGTCACCTACTTTACTTATGATAGTGTCACATTACACAGATGTACCTAGAATCTAGATTCTAGCACTTGTTTCGCGTTCTATTGCACAGAATATAAATACATCTGTCTTTTGTTTTATTTCTACTCAGTCGCATACAAAGAAAAATAATGTTAGTAACTATAAAAGATGACCTGATTCCCCTGGATCCCTGAATGTACTATCAGGTCATAATTGTCATAAAGACACAATTTTAACGGAACTAAAGCAATGCAAGATAAGTGGAATTGATTCTTATTCTTATCGCAAGATTTGACCCAAATAAACTTACAATTATCGTACGTAATTGATTAACTTTTATTTCGTCAATTTCCTCTTACTTACCCATATAACCGTGACTTAAAATTAATCTCATGTTGCAAATCACGAGAAATGTAAATCACGTATACCTACATATAAGTACATTTAGTATTAAGTACTTCATTTTAATTCACAATGAAATATAAATCACAATCAAATCTCACAGCTTTAATCAAACGGTAAGTTTACGGTGGCACGAAAGGGCAACATTAATCCTTCCTATTCCTTAACGGTAAATTACTTGTTTTCTCGGAATGTTTCTATTATTGTTGTAATCTTTACGAAGAATTTGTAAAATGTATGAATAATACTCGTCATGTTATTCTGTTAAAACCTCATAAGCTAAGGAAAACGCAAGTCATACTTTGCAATTAAAAACAAAATAGTTCACACTGTATTGCAATCATTTAATGTATGGGTGAGTAATTGACCCATAAACGCAGATGGTGATAAACTTTTTTGTAACCTCAAAAATCATAATTAATTCAACATGTTACAAAAAACACTGGACTACGTACTGAATAATCATTCCTACAAATTTAATTCTATTAAATTTGTATATTTATGATTGTTTTGAATAAATATGTATAATTAAATTGCCAACGATTAATAACTTCATGTAGAGAAAACTCTTTTTGTTTTGTTGTCTGTTGTTTTGTATCTTGAAAATTACACTTTAGTGTCAAATAGTTTACTGAAACTTACGTTACTAATTGTTTGTTATATTATACGTAAGTATAAGTCGGGATCACTAATATTAAGATATTCAATTATTAATCTTTCAATCCAAATAATCTTGGTCGTATTGCTTGCATACG